>JAQQSW010008794.1:0-13384 GCA_028646575.1 Pseudocheirus occidentalis
ATCTTTTCACCAATGGACAGAGTTCTATACTTAGCCCTAAGTTACTAGGTGCTACTTAGCCCTAAGTATCTGATCTACTTGGCCCTAAGTATCCTATCCACTTAGCCCTAAATATCCAACAAATTGATTACCATTACACCCAATTACATGTTAAGTCAGTTTTTAACATTTCTCCCTCCCCTGAGACAGGAAGCAATCTGATACAGGTTATATAAGTGAAATCATGTAAAACATTTCCACAGAAAACTTGAATTCAAAAAAAAAGAAAAAGTGAAAAATGGTATGTATCAGTCTGTACTCAGAAAATATCAATTCATTCTTTGGAAGCACACAGTATGTTTCATCCTGAGTCTTTTAGGGTTGTCTCAGACCATTGTATTGCTGATAATAACTAAGTTATTCATAGTTATTCATTGTACAATATTGTTGCTTTGTAGAATGTTCTTCTGGTTCTGTCTACTTTGCATCATCCACCTGAGTCAGTCAAGGCTTTTTTCCCCTGTAATTATTCTGCTCATCATTTCTTATAATAATATTCCATCACAATCATGTACTAAAGCTTGTTCAGCCATTCCCCAATTGATGGGCATTCCCTTGATTTCCAGTTCTTAGAGATCAGAACTATTATAAATATTTTTGTACAAATAGGCTCTCTCCCTTTTAAAATGATTTCTTTGGGAAACAGAGACAGCAGTGATATTTCTAGGTTAAAGGAAATGGTTGGATCAGTTCACAACTCCACCAGCAGTACATTGGTGTCTCAGTTTTCTCACATTTTCTCCAACAGTTATCGTTTTCTTTTTCTGTCATATCAACCCACGTAATTGGTATGATGTGGTAGCTCAGAGTCATTTTCATTTGAATTTAGCTAATCAATGGTGATTTTGAGAGCATGTTTTTTTAAGACTAATGAGAACTTTTATTTCTTTATCTGAAAATTGCCAGTTCATATCATTTGACCACTTGTCAGTTGGGGAATGATTTGTATTCTTATACATTTGACCCAGTTCTCTATATATTTGAAAAATGTGGTCTTTATCATAGATACTTGTTGCAAAAATATTTTCCCAGTTTTCTGTTTTCCTTCTAATCTTCACTGTATCATTTTAATTTGTGGAATTTAAGAATATGTGTGTGTATGTATGTATATATATATTTAATATTTATGTTTATATAAGTGTGTATATATGTATAAATTATTTTGAACTATGTAATGATCTCTATCTCTTGATCTCTTGTTTGATCTAAATTCTTCCCTTATCCATAGATCTGACAGGTAAACTATTCCATGCTTTCTAATTTGCCTATGGGATCACCCTTTCTGTGTAAATTATGTACCCATTTTGACCTTATCTTGATATATGGCGTGAGATGTTGGTCTATACTTAGTTCCTGCTATACTTTTTTCCAGTTTTCCCAGCAGTTTTTGGCAAGTAACGATTTTTTGTTCCAAAAGCTTAGATCTTTTGGTTTATCATAAAATAGATTTTTATGGTCATTTACTAAAACGTACTGTGTACCTTATATTTTCCACTGATTCTTCTCTTGCATCTTGTATTTATAAGTCAAATTTACCATTCTGCTCTGGTCTTTCCATCAGGAATATTTGAAAGTTTTTCTCCTTGAATATTATATCCAGTTTTCCTGATTAGGTTATTTTTGTAACCCTAGATCTTCTACCTTGTGGAATATATAAGTTTTCCTCCTGGGATCTCTTGAATGAGGTGATTTTTTCCCTCCTATTTCTATTTCTACGTTACCTTCTCATTCTAAAATATCAGGACAATTTTCTTTGATAATTTCTTATAACACTGTATCAGGATTCTTTTTTTAATCATAATTTTCAGGTAGTCTGACTATTCTTATATTATTTCTCCTTGATATGTTCTTTAGTTCAATTGGTTTTTGTTGTTTTTTTGTGATGAAATGTTTCATTTTCTCTTAATTTTTTTATTCTTTCAATTGTATTATTTCTTGGTGTTTTAGAACATCATCAACTTCTCCTTGACCACTTCTTGTTTTCAAGGAATTATTTTCTTCCTTAAGTTTTTGTTTCTCTAGTAACTATCTATGGCTCTTTCTCCTTTGCTCACTCATTTTTATTTAGTTAATTCATTATTTTAAATTAGCTATCAGTGTAATGAAGTTGTGGTCCCAAATTATGGAGAACAATGCTGCAAGCCTCAGGTCCTTCCAACTGTTATTTTCTGAGGTCTTTCCCATGGCTTAACCTTGGGTGCTCCTCTACATTCCTCATCTATGGCTAAGGACCCCAAAAACACTGCCCCACAAATTATCTTGTTCATTTCAATTCCTTTAGTGCCTGAAAACTGAGACCAGAGAATCTGCTCTCCTGCATGTACCCATAGCCAAAATTTTTCTGACTTACTCCACCATCTTCCCAGAATCCTTTTCCCAAATCTAATTTTAAGAAATTGTTCTCATGAGTGAGTTTTCTACTTCTTTATTCTACTTGACTTATTCTGCTCTTAAAGGAATTCTTAAGTGAATTGTTGTACCTCCCTTTCTATTTGGATATTTCTTTCTTAAGTTGGCATTTTCTTTGGTATTTTTGTGTCTCTTTTACCAAACTGTTAATTATCTTTCTATAATTTTTCCATCACTCTCCTTTCCTTACAAACCCCACTCCCTACCCCATTATCCTCAGTTGATTTTGGAAACAATTTTAAAAGTCTCTTCCAAGAAATCTCGTTGGAGTTATATCCAGTTTATATTTTTCTTTGAGTCTTTTTCTGTAGCTATTTGTACTTCATTATCTTCTGAATTTCTGCCTTGATCATCCCTGTAACCATAGCAGCTTTATATGTTGTCATGGCTAAAGTATGAAATAACTGAGGAAACAGAGTTGTGAGCGTCAAAGTATATTAATTTATGAAGCAGTGTATGTCAACTGCATTTAAAAAAATAGGGACCAGACCTCCTCCACTAAGCACTGGACCCAAAAAAAAAGAGATAGATTTTTATATATTAAAAGAAAATTATCAATAAGATATAATCCAAGATAGGAGATTAGGTAATCTGATTTCTAATTGAAGGAAAGATTAGGGGCTTTCTGTGTTGTGAGAGGGGTGCAAACAAGTGAAATTCACTGACATGAGAACAAGAGGGATCTCCTCCCCCAGTGTCTTTTTAATCAAAAGAATAAGGAAACTGTGTCTGACCAGTAAAAGGTCAGTTTTCCAATAAAACATGGTTGTGATGTACAATTCTGAGAAAACTCTTTGAATTAATCTTCAGATCTTATGGGGTTTCTAGTCAGCATATGCTAGGTTCTCAGGTAAAGGCTTTTAGGCAACAGGCAGAGGTGGTCCAGCTTCCCAGCCATGCAGGGCTAGATTCAAATGCAATAAAGTTTTCTCACAATTTCCATAACTGAATAAAGTTTTCTAACAAGACAGAAATTGGACTAAACCCAAAGGGAACTTTGCTAGCTCCAGAACTGAGTCACAAGAGGGAGACAGTATGGTTCACTCAATTTCCACAATGGTCAGGCTCAATTTTGTTATTGGCTCATTTTCCCAGGCTATTTCTTGACTTTGAATTTATGTTAAAATTGTGCTCTTTTGCTGGCATGGGGAGGGGGGAGATATTTCCCCAAGATTCATATATTTTTCACACTACTATTTTCAGAGCTAATTTGGATGGTTTGGAAGTTTTTGGTGCTTCTGAGATAATGTGATCTGGAGAGAGGTGTGGACACTATTCTCCTAGTCTACACTCTGGTCCTGAAACAGGAAAGGCTTCTGATCCCTTGGGATATCAATCAAATACTGGTCCCCAGGACCCCGGCTTCTTTGGGACAATACTGCTCTTCAGGGACCTTTTTCCTTCATGACTGAAAGTGCCCCTCTCTACCCTTGAACTGCATCACAGAAATGGGTACAGACAATGGAGCTGCCAAATGACTTCCAGTCCTACATCCAGTGCTAGCACAGGTGGGCTCTATAATCTCTTTCTTTTTCTTTTTGCTTTTTTTGGAGGGCAGTTGAGGTTAAGTGACTTGCCCAGGGTCACACGGCTAGTTTTTTGTGTGTGTGTGTTAAGTGTCTGAGGCCAGATTTGAACTCAGGTACTCCTGACTCCAGGGCCGGTGCTCTATTCACTGCGCCACCTAGCTGCCCCTCTATAATCTCTTTCTAACCAGTTGCCTAGTGCCCTGACCATCTCTGGCTTGAGAGTTCCTGAATCTGCTATTGCTTTTGTTTCCACCACCTTTTCTCATCACTGGTTTTGTACCCATGTGGGCCCTGAGTCAATCTCCCCCTTTACCACCACCATACCATATCAGAGAGCTTTCCTTCTAACCTCTTAAATTGTCTTGGGCTGGAAGAATGTCTCACCCTTTCCTTTTATAGTCTCTGCCACTCCAGATTTCAATTTGAAGAATAAATTTTTGTTGGAAAGGGAGTGGTCGGAGAGGTCATTTGAGTGCTTCTTCATCTAAGCTCTGTCCTCCCATAATAACTTAGGATAACTGAAAGGCCTAATTAGAATGAGAAGACTAATCTGAGCTTTGAGCTCTTTAAATATCTAAAGTTCAGAAATCTCTAAAATTTCTCTCATTCTTTTCATTTCTGTGGATCATTGCATTTAATTTGGTTTTTTTGGTAGTACAATTGACCCGCGACATTCAGCTAACTCATGAGTACTGAACATTGCTCCTTCTTTTAACGTCTGTTTTAGAGACTTATTTCATGGTCCTCAGTGTCATCATTAGTGTTAAAAGTACAAATTATATTCTTCTATTCCTTTATACACAATTCTGTTATGGCTGTCTGTTCCTAACAGTTATCAAACTGATCATCGTAAAACCCAAGTAACCATGATCGAGATCAAATATAAACTCCCCTATTTGGGTTTTGAAGACTTTCATTACCTGATTTCTTCTTACTTAAAACTTGCTCTACTCCTTTCCACTCTCCATATACTTTGTCATATAGGGATTGGCCTTCTTTCTCTTCTTCAAACAAGATAATCCATCTCCCAAATCCAATAATTTTCATTAGTTTCCAGCTGTGTTTAGAGCTGTATCAGAGCTGCTCCTCATCTTGACCTCCTTGCTTCCTTAGATTCCTTCAAGGCCTATCTCCAATAAGAACTGTTTTGAAACTTTTTAAATTTTGATATCTTTCCTCTGGGATCTGATATTTTAGATAGATAGATGGATAGATATTGTGATATACACACAATATATATGATATTATATACACATATATGTACACACATGTGTATATGTATACATATATGTGTATGTGTATGTGCATGCATGTGTGTATGTGTATGTGTATGTATATGTATGTGTATGTGTATATGTATATGTATATGTATATGCATATGTTACACCCCTCCTCTCCACTCCCATTAGACATTTGTCCTTGAGCAGACCTCCCCCCCCCCACATCTTTGAATCTCTAGTACTTTGAACATTGCCTGGAACATAATAGGTATTTAACAAATACCTGTTTACTGACTGACCAAAAACATAAAGACAGAGATTGGATCTTTTAGTTCATTGTTATAAAGATGAGGCAACTCCCTCTATTAATACAGCATAGCACCTGCTTTTAAACATACAATCTTGGAAAAATGAAAAGGTGGAAGCTACTCTTAAATAAAACATATTTAGGGAAAGGAGTTATGAACATTTTTTTCACATAAGATTAATGTGTAATGTACAAAATAAAACAGGATTTGACAAGAAATAATAAACAATATTTGTCTCATTTTTTTCCTGCGGAAAAAGAAAAGATGCCACAGGTAAGTCCTAAAAGCAAAAATAAATGAAATCGAAGAGATAGATAGATAAAGATATATATTCATTGTCAATAGTATCTCATATGTGTTTCAGAATGTCAGAATAGTAAAGAAATGGAGAGACACTTTACAAATATTCTAACTAATAAAGGATGAATTATTTGGACTAGGTAATTTACAAAACAAAACAGACCACAAAATAATTCATTCCTATGCACTGTCCTTTTGTCTTCTTTGTTTTTTTGTTGGCTTTTTTTTGCTTGTTTGTTTTGCACTGATAGCAGTAGAGTATAAGAAAAGCAAATAAAAGGTTAAAGATTCAAACAGTTTTGGGATATCTGTAAACATTAACTGAACTGTATTGTAAATGTCATATCAGTAACCAAGGGTCAACAAATAGAAATTCTAATACTGGAAATGAATTATATGAATACCTCCATTCTCACTAAGAATAAAACAAGAAGATAAAAGAATATTGTAGTTAAATGGAAAAAGAACAGAAGCTCTTGGAGAGACAAGAGAGTTGGTGAATTTTTTTCTCATGCATTCCATGTAAACAAGAAACATTTTTTTCATTGTAAATCCTGTAACCTGCCATTATAATGCCTGCTATAAATCTAAATAAAAATGTTGTTATCAATATAATTGCTACCTATGTGTCAATATCTATTGCAGAGGATGAAGTGATGGATAGATGCTTGGAATCAACATGAACTTTAATTATCTGCAATATTGACATACAGTCAGAGGTGGAAAAAAAAACTTTTCTTGACAACAATCTCATAAGGAGTTAATGAGAGAAGTAAAAGGAGCGCAAATAATAGTGAAAATTCAAACCTATATATCATAAATACTAACTTCGTGAGAAAAATTTAGGAATATCAATTACCAAATGAGAAAAGCCAAAATGAGATTAAATATGGATGCATAGGAAAAATTAATTCTAGCTATTGACATAAACTAGTGTCAAAAATGGGAAATGGATGAGAGAAGGAATCAGCCAGGACTATCAGTAGTTTTTCAGAAAATTTTACTTGAATAGAGAGACCAAAGCACTCAGCCAGTAAGCAAAGGGGTATGGCATCTACAGGCACTACTGCTTCAGAATGTAGACGGATTTATAAAATTTTATGCTGGAGGATATTAATAGATAATGAAACATGTCACCTCATAAAAAGTAGTAGAAAAAATAATATGAAAGATAAGTAAAGATGGAGCTTGAAAAGGGAAAACCAACAAGAAAAACATATTTTTTAAAAGTTCTATGAAGTTTTGTATAACAATTGTTTTCCTATGAATTCCATTGGAAGGACCACATTTGGACTCAAACATTACATGTTTCTGTTTACTGTGAAAGGATTTTAGAATAACACTAAGAGAAAATAAAGATGGTATGATCAGCTGAACTCTATCATATATGCCTAAAGGTGGTCCATGTTGGAGGTAGGGAAATTTAGAGAGCTATGGGAGAACAATTCTTAAGATGTACTAAAGAGAAGGAAGATGCCAAATACCTCGCAAAATATAATAAAAAAAAAGTATTATTAGCAAAATAAACTGTTTAAGAGAATATCATTAATTGCCAAGTCGTATATCTGCTTTCTTACCCAGATGAAAAATATATATTATTATATGATATCTCAAATATAACATGTAATTATAATTATATATTATCCATATATATTACATATAAGCAACCTAAATATATATATTAAGGGCATCTTTGATGAAAGTATGAAAAGGGATCAGACTTTCATAAATGATCATCTTTAGCTTTATGAAAGTCACTGTCATGTAGCAGATAATCTGCCAAAAACACCTATATTCAAACTGTGTTTCTGACAGACATTGACTGTGTGATTCTGGGCAATTAATCTAACTCATCAGCTTTCTCTAAGACTATAGGTTTGGGAAAAATAATGGGGAGGAAGAGCCAAGATAGTGAAAAAAGGTAGGAAGTACTCTGAGCTCTCTCCAGTTTCCCTGAAATAACTTTAAATCACACTTCAAAATGAATTCTGGAGTGACAGAACCCACAAAAAGATGGAATAAAAACAATTTTCTAGTCCAAGATAACTTAGAAGGACTGCAGGCAAGGTATGTCTCACTTGGGTGAAATGGGAGCTTAGCACAGTTCAGTATCTGTACAGGCTAGTCAGTGAGAGGTCCCAAGCCCCAGCATAGATGAATAACTGAGGCCCTGCCATCTGGCCTCAAAAAGCCAGAAGCACAGAAGTCAGCTGTGAGGTCTTCAGCCCTCAAGCAGTAGGCCAAAGGTCAGGTCTGGCAAGCATGGAGGCTTCAGTACAGATAGCTAGACTAGGCCAGGTGACCCCCAGTGCAGCAGATCATTTGCCAGAGTTGGAGGCCACAGCACAGAAAGCCAGTGACCAGCTTCCTAGATCTCAGTACAAGAAACTGTGTACAGTGATCTATGTACCCCAGGAGCAGAGCTCAACTTTAAAGTTGTAAAATTGAAATAGAGTAAAAAATCAGCAGGCCTTCTTTTTTATTATTGTAAAAGAAAGAGAAGAAAGTAAAGTGTATATTCACTGATGGCATTTGTTGGTGTTAGGAAGGACGTTCAAATGGAAGAAGAATTTCCTATAGATTCTGAAGTTCTCTTGTCTTCAGTTCTCTTTTCTTCTCTGCCCATACTCTTTAATTTGGTGATTGCATCAGGTTTTATCAATACTCAGGTTTTATCAAAACTCAACATCTTTTCAACTCATTTGCCTCTCCCCTCTGACGAGAGTCGGGATGGTGGTGTAAGCCTTCCTTTATAGAAGGCTTACAACCTTTCAATGTCATGGAATACAATTTTCCCCAGGTAGTACCCACACACTCTCTTTGTCAGCTTCCTATTATGTGTCCTTTCCCGCAATTAGATCATAAACTACTAGAGGACAAGGGTTTTCTCTTTTTTGTAAGTGCATTATCAGTGCTTAGCACATAGGAGTGCTTTATTTAATTGAATTAAATCAGTTCCCACTGATTCAAATATAATCTCTCTGCTCATGATTCTCAAACTGCTACCTGGTTTTGTTTGCCTATTGTCTACAAGTCCCTACTCACTTTAGGCACTAGCATTTGAGGGTGAGGGATGGGATTAGTTAATGCTTCCTCTGGAAGGTGAGATTATAGCTGGAACTTGAAAGTAGCTAGGTAAAAAAGGAGGTGGAGAAGAAGAGGGAGAAAAATTTCAGGCCAGGAGGAAAACTAGTAAATGTTCCCTGACTTAGGAGATGAAGTGTCTTGTTCAAGTAATAGCAAAGAAGCTAATGCCTCTAGATGGAGGATATCACCAATGAAAACTTACACCAGTGGTTCTCAGCTTTCCTAATGACAAGACCCTTTAATACTTGCTTGTGGGCATATCAACATGTGGGCAGACCCTCCTAGAAACAAATAGAGGAGATTCCTAAGACCATGGAAATATGTGTGTTCCGGTGGTCTTAGGCCACCCCCAAAGTGGTCGCCAACCCCAGGTTAAGAACCGCTGATTTACACAGTACAAGTGGCATTAGGATATGAACTTAAAAACATAATAACAGAAATATAAAAAATATAAAATATAAATATAAAAAATATAAAATATAAATATAAAAAATATAAAAGCATAATAACAGAAAAAAAACAACTCACCCACCTGGTGAGTTGTGTAAGGAGACAAAGAGGTGACTCATGGACAACTCTCATGTTGGATTTGTATCCACCTAGTATCAAGAGATCTAGAGAAAGGACCCTAATATATTAAATAGAATTCTGTAGCATTTTAAGGAAATAATGGAAAAGAATTTCTTGGAATAAAAAAGGGTGGGTAGGCTATGAGCTTCTCTCTTGCAAAAAGATACTACTGCCTAGTTAAAATGATAAATAATATTCTGTAGCTTCCTGGTTCACTACCTAAACTACATATTTTTGAGGTATTGTTTTCTGAACATAATCTTGATAGTACTTTATCAAGATGAAAAGTGACACTTGAAAATGACCCTACCACCACCCTACACTTTTTTCCCCCTTTGACTATGCCTCTTGAAGAAATAGTGCAGAATAACAAAGTAATAGTGCACAACCATAGTCATCCACAGAAAATAAATCACAAGTGATCACTTGACTTCCATTTCTGAAGAGTTCATTTTCTCCAGTACTGTGTAACAGGCTGACAGGCAGAACCACTTGCCTTACTGTTTGCTGATGGATCCCATTGAGACCCCTGAAATGACAGCCAGAAAGTTAAGTGGGTGGCTTAGGTCAGCTTGACGGCTGTTCTTCTAATGCTAGAGACGTATTGCTAAGACCTTCATTTGCAGATGGCTTCACAACTCCTACACACCCAGCAAGAAGCCTGGACTTGAGCCCACAATATGATATCCACGGTATTAAGGGAGGAAGTTGCAGTTTTGAATGCCCAACAGTGAGTCACAGGGAACAGTAAGGCTTAGAAGAAGATTGCCCCAATGCAGAATAACTACAGCCTTGCTAAAGAGTGACTACATCTGCTATGTGGGAAGGGGGTTAGCTTTCTTAATAACAGGGTCAGTGCAGCACATGTATCTGGTAAGAGAAAGAGAGTTGGCATCAAGCAAAAGATTGATTCATAATGAAAACAATATAGAGGGGATGAGAGGAATCGTCTACTTCCAAAAACCCTAGCTTTAAAACATTTGAATAATAGTTTCAATAGTGTAAGAAGTTGTTATTTTTCAAGGAGAAAAGAGTCTCACTAAACAGTGTTTTGGGCAAACTTCGAGGCAATGGTTTTCTTCCTCCATTTGAAAATGAAGGCTAAACTGAAGCATATGACAAAGAGAATGCTATCCCACAATGCATAAAGGTCTATTTCCCCTCATTAGTTAATGGCTTCCATGCATGACATTGAATCTGTAGCCTTCTATCTGGCTTATACAAAGATATCCACTTAAAAGAAATGAGGACTAAAAAACAGCAGTATAATAAGGGGAAAATGGACAGGGAACAAACAGTAAAATTTAATTGTGATGAGTGGTAGAAAATGGATTATGGCAAAAAGCAGTGGGATGAAATCACAAGGAAATATGCAACATTCAAATGAGCGGATTACTTTGGACAGAAATGTTGCTTCTTTTTTCTTTCTTTTTTTTAAACCAAGACATATTTCATTTCATTTAGGAGTGGCACTGCTGAAACGGAGACAGGCAAGAAGCACTTATTGAGAACCTACTATGTGAATAACACCATGCTGGCTTCGAGGAAATTATTTCAGGGCTACATGTTTGTATTTTGGTCACCTCCTATACCCTGCTCTCTTGCTGGCCAGGAATGAGATGAAAGCCTGGGACCACCAGTGTAGATCAGAGGAAGTTGCTACCAGGCCAGAAACATCAAGGCAAAAACAAGCAGCTGCTTTAGAGATTAGGGGACTGATTCTAGAGAAGTAGGCTTTAAGTCCTATATATTAAAGATGGGAAGAATAATTTACTAACAAGAAAAAAATAATCAATACTGTAATCAGTTTCCAGTGAAAGTTGAAGAAATTAAAGTTTTGAAATTATAAATCTGTGTCTACACAAAATAATATGGAGAATATATGCAATTATCCAAGTGATCACCTTAATTATCTACTTTACCATATTTGTATCAACTAAGGAAAATTTTTAAAAGAAATCTTAGTTGGGATAAACAAAATAAATAAAACATACATACATGTGTGCATGATTTGCTTATTTTATCAGAACCAAGATTATAGAAAGATAGATAGATAGATAGATAGATAGATAGACAGACAGACAGATAGATAAATAGATACCTTGAATGGGTATAAGCAGAAATTAACTACAGATTTCTTTTTTTCCCACAGTTCAGAGGGACTAAAGTAAAAATCTTTGACATGAACTGACAGTAGTATTGAGGCAGGGATACAGAATTGATTTTATTGATTGATTGATTCATTTATTCATTCATTCATCCATTTATTTATTTGTTCATTTGTTTATGTATATATGCATGCATGTATTTATGTATTTGTGTATTTATATATGTATGTATGTATTCATTCATTCTTTAAGTTAGTTAGTTAGTTAGTTAGTTTAGTTTTAGGGAATAGTTTCCACAGGAAGTTAGAGTTTCTGGTGAAATTGAAAGTCTTAGATTTGCCTCAAAGATGAAAATGTTAAGTGTCAGAGTCAGGAATTGAATCCCTATCATCTTAGCTTTGAGACTAGCTTTTTATTTACTGTATCAAGCTGTTTCTTATCTTACCATTGAGGTTTAAAGACCTAAGAGTTATTCCATTCATTGGACAACTGACCATGTAGTATTCCACTTTCTGCTGTATTGTACAATTTATATTCCATTTATTTAAACCCAGTTTTCCCCATTAAGTATATAAGGTCCCTAAAGAAGGAGAATGTATGTGTGTTAAATGTACAAATATATGTGTGTGTATGTATATTTGTGTTTATATGATTTATTTTGCCCTTCTGTTTTGAATCTGAAGATCTTCCCTGCCCCTAGGCCTTTTGATAGGCTTATGTGGCTCTGTGAACCTTCACTGATTTGAAAGTATACTTTGCCCCCTAATAGGCTAAATGTGGTCACATGGAGCCTGTGGCAAGAGGTTTGTTCTTCAGGAACGCCCACACCTTATTACTTTGTGATTGAGCAGTGGGTCAAGAGGCTTGTGACATTCTCTGATCCAGGAGCAGGCTACATATACCCTGATATGAGTTTTTGCTTTGGGGATCACTTTGGAAAGGGTTATGGGATTCGGCCAGAGGAGACTCTGGGCAGCCACTGAGCCCCCCTGGCTTTGAAAACCCAGATGTTGATGCTTCCCTCTCTGGTAACTGACTATGTATGGTCATATTTATTACTACTGTACTTTAGTTTTCTATCTTTGACCTCTTTGGTGAATTATCAGTAGCTTTACTTCCCTTCATTCTAAAAAGAAAAAGATGACACACTTTTGTATGTATGTATATATAGATGTGCGTGTATATACATACTTACATAAATATATACATACGTACATATACACACTCATATATTCTACAAGGAAGAATTATTTACCTTTAAGTCACTTAGATTTCATTCACTTGACACTTTGTGATCTCAATTTGCAATCTTCATTACAACAAAAAGCCAAAAAGAGCTGCAACTCTGACCATTATGTTGTAATGGTAATCAATTTGTTTGATCAGATACTTAGGGCTAAGTAAATCATATACTTAGGGTTAAGTAGATCCTAGTAACTTAGGGTTAAGTATAGAACTCTGTCCATTGGTGAAAAGGTGTGAATTCCCCTGCTGATGTGGAAGAATGCTATTGGCTGAGACACTCCCCTGTTAACTTGGGAGAAGGCCAGTGCTTAATAGGAATAATTTTATAGAGACAGACAGATTTTGGATTTGGTTCCTCAGTGGCTAACTGAAGACATGAACAGGATGGGACTTTGTTTGCTGATGGCCTGGCTGATCCTTGAGTTCCAGGAAAGAGAAGTCCTGAAGGGTTTGAGGTATGCTGAATCCGGTGAACTTCAGTGTGTGCCAGGGATTGCCTTGAGGACTGGACATGGACCTGGGAGCTGTTCATCCCTGAGGACTGGACAAGAACCTGTAATCTTTCAGAT
>JAQQSW010008795.1:0-13384 GCA_028646575.1 Pseudocheirus occidentalis
AGAGAGAGAGAGAGAGAGAGAGAGAGAGAGAGAGAGAGAGAGAGAGAGAGAGAGAGAGAGAGAGTTTCTCTTCCAGCATCTGGAAGGTGACTGAGAACTGAATGGAGTTTTCCTGAGACCAGAATCTAGTGAAGGCCATCCAGAAGGCCGATATTCCTTCTGGGTCCTAGGGCCAGCTGAACTGCTGGAAGGCTGAAGAAGCATGACTAGGATAAGACTTTGTTTATTCATGGCCTGGCTGATCCTTGCGTTCCAGGCAAGAGAAGTGGTGAAGGGTTTGAGATGTGCTGGACCTTGTGAACTTCAGTGTGTGCCAGGGATTTCCCTGAGGACTGGACAAGGACCTAAGAGATGTCCACCTCTGATGACTGGATGATAACCTGGCAGTTGTCTGCTTCTGAATCCAGATGACTGTTTGGCGGATTCAGGAGGGAGCTGGGGCCATGGAAGGGGATCCAGGAAATCAGAGAGACTACTCAGAGTCAAGATGAAGAAAAGGCCTCTCCCTGGACAAAATTGTGGTCTGCTGGACACCAAGGAGTAGAAAGTTTGTGTGGTTTCCTAATGATTGTACTAGTGATTAATGGTAGTAATTGTGAATCTAGATTAGTGACTGATTAAGTTAATGGTTGCCTCATGAGTGGAAGATTGATGAATTGTGAATTGATTGAATGAATGACTAAGTGAGAAAGGTTCCACCCTTAGGCAAACCAGGTGATTGTTCTTTTGTTCCTTGCTTTAATATTGTGGCCACTGTAAGTGAAAACTGTGTGGCCATTCTTATGCTAAGCTTGTTTCCCCCTTAGGGAAACCAGATGATTGCTGCTTTTTTTCCTTGTTCTAAATATTGTGGCCACTGTAGTGAAAACTGTGTGGTCATTCTAATGTTAAGCTGTTATGAACACCATGTTGTGGTTTTCTGTGATAAGATGTAATGTTGTGAATATTATATTGTGAATATTGTACTGAATATTGCTTTGTAATGGAATAAACAGAGTGTTGACCATTACTGTGTAATCTGAATCTTAAAAGGTGTTCACAGTAGCATTCTTTTGGGAATCTGCTTGTGCATGGTATTACAGGAGTCTTCCTTAAAATGATAAGTAGCATTTACCTAAATCCTTCAGCAAACATTATATGTAATGAGGATAAGCTACATGCATTTCCAATAAGAATTGGGGTGAAGCAAGGATGTCTGTTATCACCACGGTTATTCAGTATGGTACTAGAAATGCTAGCTTTAGCAATAAGAGAAGAAAAAGAAATTGAAGAAATTAGAACAGGCAAAGAAGAAACTAATTTATTATTCTTTGCAGTTGATATGATGATATACTTAGAGAATCACAAAGAATCAAGTAAAATATACTTCGAAAAAATTAGCAAAGTTTAGCAAAGTTGCAGGATATAAAATAAACTCATATAAATCATCAGCATTTCCATATATTACTAAAAGAGGCCAAAAGTCAGAGATAGAAAAGAAATTCCATTTAAAGTTACTGTAGGTATTAGAAAATATTTTACAGTCTACCTGCCAAAACAAACCCAGAAACTATATGAACACCATTACAAAACACTTCTAAAACAAATAAAATCAGATCTAAATATTGGAAAAGCTTCAGTTCCTTGTGGGTAGGCTGAGCTAATATAATAAAAATGACACTTCTACCTAAATCAATTTACTTACTCAGTCCCATAGCAATCAAAGTACCAAAAATATTTTATAGAACTAGAATAAATAATATCAAAATTCATCTGGAAGAAGAAAAGATCTATAATATCAAGGGAATTAATGAAAATAAATGCTAGGCAAGGTGGCCTAGCCACACCAGATCTTGTATCATAAAGCAGTAATTATCAAAATTACTTGGTATTGGCTAAGAAATAGACGGGTAGATCAGGTTAGGTACACAAGACATAGTATCCAATGATTAATGTACTCTACTGTTTGATAAACCCAAAGACCCCAGATTCTGTGATAAGAATTCACCATCTGACAAAAACTACTGGGAAAACTGGAAAACAGTATGGCAGAAACTGGCCATAAACCAACATCTGATACCATATGCTAAAATAAAGTCCAAAGGAGTATAAAATTTAGATACGAAGACTGATAATATAAATGAATCAGGGGAGTAAATAATAGTTTATCTGTCAGATTTATGGAGAATTGAGGAATTTATGACCAAACAAGAGATAGAGAACATTATGGCATGCAGAATGCAACATTTTGATTACATTAAATTGAAAAGTTTTTTTTGCACAAACAAAGCCAATGCAACCAAGATGAGGAGGAAGCAGAAAAATAGGAAAGAATTTTTACAACTAGTGTCTCTGTTAAAGACTTCATTTCTACAATATATAGAGAACTGAGTCAAATTAACAAGAATGCAAGCCATTCCCCAATAGATAAATGGTCAAAGGATATAAACAGGCAGTTTTCAGAGGAAAAAAAAGCTGAAGCTATCAATAGTTATATGAAAAAATATTCTAAATCACTAATTGATTAGATAGATGTAAATCAAAAAAGCTGGGAAGTACCACATCACACCTATCAGATTGGCTAACATGATAAAACAGGAAAATGATAAATGTTTGAGAAGATGTGGGAAAGTGGGGACACTCATTCTTTGTGGAGCTGTGAGCTGATCCAACAATTCTGGAGAGCAATTTGGAAGTGTACCCAAAGGGCTATAAAAATGTATAGACCTTTTGATCCAGAAATAGCACTTCTAGTGCTGTATCCCAAAGAGATCGTAAAAATGGAAAAAGCATCGACATGTTCAAAAATATTTATGGCAATTTTTGGGGGGTTTGTAAGACTTGGAAATTGATGGGTTGTCCATCAATTGCAGAATGGCTGAACAAGTTGTCATGTATGAATATGATGGAATACTATTGATGATGAATAGGCAGACTTCAGAAAAACCTGAAAAGACTTATATGAACCTATGCTGAGTAAAGTGAGCAGAACTAGGAGAACATTGTACACAGTAATAGCCAGAGTGTGATGACTGATTTGGATAGATTTAGCCCTTCTCAGCAAGGTAAGGACCTAAAAGAATTCCAAAGAATTCATGATAGAAAATGCCACCCATATCCAGAGAAAGAACTTTGGAGTCAGAAAGGCACAACAAAACTGGATGTTTTCTTTTTTGTTTTGTTTTGTTTTTCTTTCTCATGTTTTCTCCCATTGATTATAACTCTTCTATGCAACATGACTACTGTGAAAATATGTTTAATAGGAATGTATGTATAGAGCCTACATCAGATTGCATGCTGTCTTGGGGAGGGAGGGAGAAAAATATAAAACTTATGGAAGTGAATGTTGAAAACAAAAGTAAATAAATAAATAAATGGAAAAAAGGGAAAAAAGAAGAATCTGTAGTCTAGGGAATTTCTGGGGTTCTTCCAAGCTAGAAATTCTCTGACCCTAAAACCTTAAGTATTGAAATTCAGAATAAAAACTAGACCTATGATTTCCTTGTTACATGGAATGTATAGTGAAGAAGCTTCCCCTAATGATAATAATTGACACTTTAGATGCAATTTATAGTCTTAAATAGTTACTTAGGGCACTGAGAAATTAAGAGATTTGCTCAAAAGTACATAGTCAATATGTGCCGCAGTTGGTATTTAAACCAAGGTCTTTGTCTGAAAGACCAACTCTCTCTCTCCACTATACACTAATCTCTCATATCCATCACAAAAGAAATTGAAGCTGAAAAGGAGTAGATTCTGAATAAGAAAAGTTCAATGGAATGCTAGAAGTGGAAAGACCTCTAGAGAACATCTAATACAGTAACTTTATTGCATAAATGGAAAAAAAATAACTGAGGTTTGGAAAGTTAAAATAACTAATTCTAGGTTTCATATTTAGTTACTTTTAGAGCTGGAACTTGAATGCAGTGACTGTGTATATGTATGTATGTGTTTACATGCATATATTGTTAGACCAAAATTAGCATAAGCAGCAGAGAATTGATCCATACTTTGTTGCATTTCAGCTTCAGAGACCAGTGCCATGCCAGGAAAGTGAATCACTTCCATTTGAATTGTCTTAGGAAGAGTCTGAAGATCACCTGGCAGGATAAGATACCAGAAACTGAGGTCATTTCACAAACTAAACTGCCAAGCACTCAAACTAGTTCAGAGAGCACAACTCTGATGGGCTGGCCACATTGTTCAAATACAAAATGTATGATTTCCAAAAAGACTATTTTATGGAGAACTCACACATGACAAGGGATCACATGGTGATCAGAAGAAGCAATAAAAGGACACTCTCAAGGTCTCTCTAAGAACTTTGGAATGAGTTGTGTGACATGGGAGGCAGAGGCATAGGACCTCTCATCATGGCATACTCACATCAGAGAAGGTGCTGGGCTTTATGAGAAAAGTAGAATTGAAACAGCTCAAAGGAAAGGCAGGATGCACAAATTCTGAGTATCCCCCACAAATGTTCATACAAATTATCTGTGCCCAACCTGTGGTAGACCATTCCAAGCTCATATTAGTCTGATCAACCACAGTTGGAAACACTGAAACTTGACTCTAGCATAGTGATGTCATTTTGGTCCTGTTAAAGAACTTAGGACAACCACCATTGCCACCACCATATGTGAATATATGTATATATGTATGTATGTATGTATGTGTATGTGTACTGCATTGGGAGAGGGAAGCATTATTTTGATGAAATTCACACTAGTTACTTAATTTCTGTGCAAGCTACATTCACATTGTAATCACATATTTTCAGATTGTCTATTAAATTTTTATTCAAGTGTTTTTATACCATCCTGATTTAGACCAATTTCTCCACAGGGGTTTCATGCCTTGGCTAAATTCCCAATTTAACATACTCTGGCTGCACAGAGAAATGCTTCTTGCACTTAAAGGGGGTATGAAATTCTTCACTGCCCTTTAATTGTGGTGTTAGTGTCTTAACAGACGTATATGTATGTCTACTTAAAGATAATTGCTAAAGGTCTAGGTAAATGTATATTTCTAATTATTGGCATCTGGGGATTTTTTTAGAGTAAAATACAATTAATGGGTCTCATTTTTTTAATTCCAATTATTGGGAAAGGATTAAAACAAATATTTTTTTTCTTTTAAATTTAAGTAGTGAGTTTTCTCATATATTCAGAAAACCTGGCAGATACTGTCACACACACACACATACATACACACAAACACACACAAAATATATCTTTTAATAATTGTCCAATTGTTTAATTAAAAAAACCGACCTCATTGAAAATAAATAAGCTTGATGACTATTGGAGCCATATTCATTTTTGTCTTTGTCTACTATCTAGTGGTTTCTTTGGTTTACTCATCTCTCTACTGTGCCAGGCCCAGGCTTTGTAAAGAGTTTGAGTAATCTGCTTGATCTTGTAGTCAGTACCCTGAGTCTATTCTCATCTCCACTTGTTATAGTCCAGACACTATGATCTTTAAATTTGTGAGCACATCTTTAGAACTCTCTCTAGTATCTCATAATAGATTGCTAGTGTCTCAGGGCATGGGCTCTCCTGATTTGGGCCCTGAAGTCTGAACCAGACAGCATCAGCACTCTGTGATCATGACTTGCTACTGTTATCAAGGGCTTCCAACATTTCCACCTTAAAATATGCTGAAGGTATCTCTCTGCTTTTTCTGTATCAAGACAGAGAACATTCTAGATTGCAGTTTTCTCTGGTCACTTTAGGAGGCTATTCAGCCCTGGAATTGGTTTTCCTAGAGAAAGGGTTGAGGTGATGATTTTAATGACAGTTCTGAAGCAAATAAAGTCGCTGTGGCTTCTCATTTAAATTATTTGTCATTACTCAGTCTGGTGTGGCCTATAAGGTTTTGCTGCAATACGTATGTGAGAGCTGGGAGGCCTGCTTCCCATGCTGGTAGTCAACTTGGTAAGGAGTCCTATAGTTCTCTGTCTTAATACTGAATGTAATAATAATAATTATTCTTATATATTATATTTTTTATAATTATTATAACCTTTTAAAATATTTTGACATGAACATTATAAAAACTATAATCTGCTGTAATGTAGTGGTATCATCAAGAATTATTGAATGTATAAGGTTTTTGTCTCTTCCTGAATGGAGTTGAATATCATGCATTTGAATCTTTGTGCCTTTTTTTCTTCTTTGCTCCTTTATTCCCAACTGTCACTTTCCAGTGCCATCAACGCATCTGCTGATAGAAACCACTTTCCTCCCTTCCTTCTCATTCTAGTTTTCTACTTCAGTAGGAGATCAAGACTGTAAAATATTAACTCCATCAGTTCTCCTCCATAAGTTCTTATCACCTTATTGGTCCTTGTTAAGCTAATCCCACTCCCCATTGGTGACTTTGATTCCATTTTCTCACTATTCCCCCAGAACTGTTCACAAATTCTTTTCTTCTTCATTTCTACATCTCTATATAATCATTAAGAGTATTCAACTTCTGAGAAAGACCTGAGATCTACCTTGAATAAAAGTACATGAACTGTAGATAATATACATTTGACACATTATGCATTATAATAATTGTTTTTCTTTATTGGCACTAAAGCTTAAAACACACACTCAGTTTGTATGAAAATCTATGTTACACTAAAGGAAAGCAGCTGCGGAAGGGAATAAGAAAAGAGGGGTGGTTGAAAGGAGGTAAAAGAGAAGAAAAACGCTTTTGACTATAGAGTAAAAGGAGAGTTAGGATAATCAGGGGGAAAATAGGATGGAGGGGAATGCACAGTGAAAAAAAATTATAGTAAGTTTCTTTCATAGAGATCCTATTTGTCAAATATGTAGAGAACAGAGTCAAATTTACAAAAAAAAATAATAAGAGCCCTTCCTTAATTGATAAATGGTTAAAGGATATGAACAGGCTGTTTTTAGACAAAATAATAAAAACTATTGATAACAATATGAAAAAATGCTGTAAATAACTATTGATTAAAGAAATTCAAATTGAAACAACCGTTAGCTATGCAACCTCCCCATCCCATCTATCAAATTGGCTAATGCAACAAAAAAGGAAAATGACAAATGTTGAAGGTGATGAGGGAAAACTAAGACACTATTGCACTGTTGGTGAAGTTGCATATGGATTCAATCATTCTGTAGAGCAATTTGGAACTATGACCAATGACCAACTATGAATACCCTTTGAGCACGCAATACCACTATTAGGTCTGTGTCCCAAAGAGATTAAACAAAAAGTACCTTTTGTAGGGAAATATTTGTAGCACCTCTTTTAGTGGTCACAAAGAATTGGAAATTAAGGGAATATCCATCAATTGGGGAATGGCTGTACAAGTTGTTGTATATGACTGTGATGGAATACTACTGTGCTATAAGAAATGATAAGCAGGGTGCTCTCAGAAAAATCTGGGAAGACTTACATGAACTGACACAAAGTGAAATGGGGAAACCAAGAGAACACTGTACACAGTAACAGCAATATTGTACCCTGATGAATTGCAAATGACAGCTATTTTCAGCAATACAATGATACAGTTCTACAGGACATAGGATGACAAATGCTATCTATTTCCAAAAAAAGAACTTACAGAATCTGAATGCTGATTGAGGCATAGTTTTTCTTTATTTTTCTTATTTTTTTGTCTGTTTGACTGACATACATATATGTTTTGCATGACTGCACATGTATAATCGATATCAAATTAATCGCTTTCTCAATGAGAGGGTGAGGGAGGAAGAGAATTTGGAACTCAAACTTAAAAAAATAATAATGTTAAAATTGTTCTTACACATAATTCAGGAAAATAAAATATTAAGTCATAAAAAGAATTGTTCTTGTGTATGTGTGTGTGCATGTGTGTGTGCGTGCATGCATGTATATGTGTTTTCTGGTTGCCCATTAACTTCCAGATAGGTAAATGTTGCCCAAAAGTAGAATTCTAAAGCATGGTGTTCAGGTTCTACTAACAATGAATTCTATTACGTTCATGCTATGAAGAAAGTTGAGGTCATGGTTTTGGCTCCTTTTGTATCAGAGAGCTTTGAGTGATTTATAAGAAAGAATTTGCACCTTAATCCTGGTCAACTTCCTCTTTGGTTCATGACATTAGTCATAAGGGGAAGCAAGATGACAGGGAGGATAGAATAGTGAAAATCAATCATTATTTTTAGGAAATGGAATAAAACTGATGTTGGGCCATCTTTGTTTTCTGGAAAAGCAGGTACCTTATGCATTTACTAGGTAAAATATGAGCTTAGAAATTATTTATTTAATATTATCTCCTTTGCCAAATTGTACACATTAGACCAAAGCTTAATTAAAGAATTCTAATTGAACAGATAATTCTAAAGTTTCTACTTCATTTTCTTCTGTGTAAAAACAACTAAAATTTTAACCTTTTGGTTTAAAGGGGAAAATGTCACAATATATTTTAAGTTTTTTCTTAATATGTACATAAAAAGCTAAATATGTAAATGTGTGGATTTAAAGTTTGAATATAGAGAAAGTTTCTCTAAAAAGTAGAAGGTCCATTAACTTTTATTTGTAACTATTCCTACATCTTGCATGTATTCCTATTGGGTGTTTTTTGGGGGGAGGTACTATACATACATATACATAAATATGTATGTCTATGTATATGTACATACACACATATATATCTAATATTTATCTATATATTTTCATATTTTCCAAAGCACTTTTATAATTATAATTATTATATATTGCATAGCAGGTATTCTGATTATCCTCATTATGGAAGCAGGTGTTAATCCAAGTTTATGAATGGAGAAGGTAAAATAAAAGTCAGAGGACTTTCTCCCATTTCTCTTACTTTCCCAGAAATTGGTATTTTTCTACTATTATAAGTTACTGCCCCCCCAAACAAAAGTGCTTCCTTCTTCCAAGTTTTCCAAAATGTACATTTAAAATAAAAAATTCTGAACTTTTTGAAGAAAAACAGCACAAAACAAAACAACTTTGTTCCTCCTTTGGATTGAACACTGTAAAAACAAAGCTGGTTCATGATGATTTCCTCAGAAATTTGTTTTCTCTAGAGTTTATAATCCTGCTTTCTCCCCCCATTAAAAACAAACAATCAAAAAAAAAAGAGGAAACCGTTACATAAAAGTCATCCTGGCTGTTTGCCTCAGAGTACAGCTTTGAATGCTGGAATTATATTTCATTGGTATCTTGACACTAACCAACCTTCCACTCCACCAGGAAATTGTGTTCAATGTCTTCTCCAGGCATTTTCAGAGATTGGACATGAGTAACAGTCCTCCTTTCATCCAAAGCCCATTTCTATAAGCAGCTTAATAAGGTGCCCATTTTGGATAAAAGGCAATTTATAACCATGACTCCTACAATGGCATACTGCTTCTTTTATTTTCTCAGTTAATAGTTGGCCTCAAGTATTAGGAGTGAAATTTAAAGCAATGTTAAAACAACTTAAAAGCTGATGGGAAAAGTCTGACAATCTTTTTGGTGGTTGAATAGGCAGAGTAGAACACTGGATTCAATACTAGAAGAGATGTTCAAGATCATCCAGTGTAGCTCTCTCTTTTTATGGATAAAGAAAGTGATTTTTATATAAATTGAATGATTGATGGGTATGGCAAGGTAACAATTAATGAAGATAATGACTATTCTTTTTTATTTGACAATTTAAGATTTGCAGAACAAACCAAATAAAAACAACAATAATAAATACATCTAACACATATCAATTTAAATTTTTCAAGATTTACATGTATATGCATATATATCTAAGTTTATTTGATCATTATGATATTCCTGTGACTATTATGTGATGTCTTTTATCTCCATTTTCCAAACAAGGACACTTGATTTTGACCAGGATCACAGATAGTATTTGAACATATTCTCCCTGTTTCAAGTCTGTATATACTCCAGTTCATTTTCCTCTCAATTAAAAAAAAATAGCCAAAAACAAAGTAACAAAGAAAAAGTCTCAGGTGGCTGCTATCATATCCAGGATCAAATATAAAGTTCATAGTTTGATTTTTAAATCCCTTCATAATCTAGTCTCAATTCTTTCTAAGTCTTATATTTTATTTGCCTCTACCTATTTTGAGATCCAATAACACTGTCTTTACTATTTCTCACACAAGACTCTTTGTCTCCTGATTCTGCACATTATCATTGGTCCTATGAGTAGAATGTTCTTCCTCTTCACCTATAACTCCTGGCTTCCCTTACTGCCTTTAAGTCTCAGATAAAAGATTATCTTCTGCTAGAAGCCTTTTCTAGTCCTCTTTAATGGTAATGGCTTCTCTCTGTGATTACTGCTCATTTATCCTGAATAATCTTATTTGTAAACAGTTTTTTGCATGTTGTCTCCCACATTTAAATGTGGATTCTTTGAGGGCAGGGAAATTTCCCCACCTCCTACCCCCATGTTTCTTTGCAAACAGAGAGCCTAGCACAGATCCCTTACAATTAAGTGGTGTAAAAGATAGAACACTAGACTTGGAATCAGGAAGACTCCTCCTCATGAATGCAAATCCAGACTTTTTGACATTTACTGTGTGACCCCTGAGCAAGTCATTTAATCCTGCTTGCCTCAGTTTCTCATCTGTAAAATGGGCTAGAGAAGGAAATGATACTCCACCCTTGCCAAGAAAACCCCAAATGAGGTCATAAAGAGTTGAAGAGATGGAAAGAACTCAACCAGAGCATAGTGCCCAGAACATAGTGGGTACTAACTGCCTGCTTGCTTGATGTTTTATTTTTTAAGGATTCACAATTTCATCCATGGGTGTACTCTATCAACAGATAACTAATACCTTAACTCAGAACCTTAGTAGATGCAATCACTGATTTTCTGTGGCTGAAAAAAAAATCACCTGGTGAGCAATTCTCTGTTGATGAGTTAGAGCGTTATTCAGAAGATAGAGCTATAGGCCATCATTGTACCTGTTCTTAATTACCCTATCCTTGCTATTACCTACCAGAGATACCAAAGATACTTCACTGGTACCACAATCAATAATAAAGAATCACCTCCACAGGTGATCAGCTAATCAATAATATTTTATTGAATGTCTACTGGTACTGTGTGCCAAGAATTTTTCTGAGTGCTGGAGATGCAAAAGAAAAAGTAAGACAGTTGTTTCAATCATGGAGTTTACATGATCAGTGACACAATATGTACTTGTTCACAGAAAAGGAAATACAGTATATTTACATAAAGATACATCATGATGGTGGAGTTAAAAAAAACCCCCAACAAATCATGTTAATCAGTAAAGAGTTCTTGAACAAGATGGCACTTGAGTTGAACTTTGAAGGGAGCTGGTGTCCAAAGGCCATATGAGGAGGTAGAGGCACAGGAGACGGTTTGTGCAAAAGTGTAGAGGCAAAAGATAGAATATCATCTATGGAGAACAAATCCTAAGCAGCCTGGATTAGATGAAATATAGAGTACAAATTATGAGGGAGAAAAAAAATAATCATCCTGGTTAATTAGATGGAGACAAATTATGAAGGTCTCTGATATCAGCCAGAAGAATTTGTAGTTTATCTTAAAGGAAATGGGGAACTAGGGTTTCTCAAACAGAGGAGTAAAATGATCAGAATTGGGTTTTAGACATAGCAATTTTGCAGGTGTGTGAAGAATGGACTGGAACAGAGACAGTCCAGTTAAGAGATTGCATCAATAATCCACATGAGAAGCAATGAATGGTTAGACTGAGATGATTGTGGTATGAGAACAGTAAAGATGGCAGATGTTGAAGAAACAGAATTAATAAGCTTTAGTAACTAATTGAATAAAAAACAGCCATAAAATGACAAGATATAGGTGATACTTTTATTTCAATATTGTGAACCTACAAACACTTTTGAGTTTTAACAAAATCTATCAAGAGAGGCAACACATTGCCTCATTCTGGACCTAAAGTCAGTAAGATC
Source organism: Pseudocheirus occidentalis (assembly GCA_028646575.1). Classification (NCBI taxonomy): domain Eukaryota; kingdom Metazoa; phylum Chordata; class Mammalia; order Diprotodontia; family Pseudocheiridae; genus Pseudocheirus; species Pseudocheirus occidentalis. The sequence continues at coordinate 11,911 of JAQQSW010008795.1, forward strand.
AGGATTTGAATCCTGCTTCAGACATTTGCTAACTATGCGACCCTGTCAAGGTCACTTAATTTTCCTGAGTCTCAGTTTAATCATTTGCAAAAGGAGGATCACCAAAACATCTACCTCTTACTGTTATTGTGAGAAATCAAATAAGATAAAAATGCATCCAGCATTTTGCAAACTTTAAAGTACTAAATCAAGAGGAACTATAATTATTGAAATTCAAATTTTCCCTTAATTGTTATTAGCTTTTGGAATTTGTTACATAATTTAATTTCTATGAACTAATGTATGTACATATAACAATTTCTATTGAAGATGACAACTGAGACTGTTGATGATAACTACAGTATGCATAACATTTGGGTTAAAGGCTACTCCCTAACAAAAATGAGCTAGATAGACTTTGGAGATACTTCTCACTTCTCTGTATCATTGTGTCTACCGATTCAATCCAGGAATATCTATCCTCTAAGCCAGGGCATATTTATCAAGTGACTTTATTAGCCCACACATTCACAATGCTCAAAACATGAAGAAGTATCTTTGAAACCACTGGAAGCAAATGGAATTAATGTGTTGTTATACAATCATTCAATCCTGTCTGACTCTTTCTGACCCAGTAGCTGACACCTTTGTATTCTCCTTTATCTCCCCAAATCTGCAGAAGCTCACGTTCATTGTGTCCGTGACACTATCCACTCATCTCATCTTTTGCCCTGAATTTTTTCCTTTTACTGTCAATCTTTCTCAACATCAAGATCTTTTCCAATGAGTCTGTCTTTTCATTATGTGGCCAAAGTATTTAAGCTTCAGTTTCAGAATTTGACCATCTAGGGGCGGAGCCAAGATGGCAGCGTAGAAGCAGCAAAGCACCACAGCTCCCACACAAACATGCTAAAAAAACTCATAAAATGGGACTCTAAACAGATTTTCAAGCTCCAAAACTCTCCAGAAGACAGAAAGCACATCTGTTGCTACAGGCAGCTCAGCAGGCAGGGCTCTTCTCAGCAGTCTGGGAGCCACAGCCTAAACCCAGCTGGCTCCATCCCTGGGGCATTGGGCGGGGAGCCGCGTCTATACGAGAGCAGATTGGCTGCACTGGAGGCAGAGTTACCACATTTATCAGGCCAGAAGACAAAAAGGCTAAGAGAAAGGTCAGTGGATTTTGCTAACTGGGGAGGAGAAGAGCGGGTCCGGCCAAACTGCTCCCAGGGCAAGAAGGCAGCGGGAGGTGGCTATAGCAGCAGGAACAGCTGAAAGCAGCAGTGGCTTCCACTGGGCTGCTTCAGAGCCCTCGGCCTACAGATAGTAGGGGGGCTGACGCAAACAATCAAGGCCAAGGGCTCTTGCGTTGAGTGGCCTGGATCTGGATCGTGGTCTTGAGTGGTGGTCCTGGGGTTCACTTTCAGTGAGCCAGAGCTGGGGGGGGGGAGCTGCAGCATCCCACTAATAACTCCAGCAGCTGAGAGGGCCCCAGCGA
>JAQQSW010008796.1:0-13384 GCA_028646575.1 Pseudocheirus occidentalis
ATTGATGCTAAGTGAGAAGAGCAAAACCAGGAAAAATTTGTACACAGTCACAGATACATCATATGTGTGATGACCAACTTTGAAAAACTGGACTCCTCTCAGCAACACACAGTTAAAAGACAACTCTACAAGTCTCAGGACAGAAGGAGATGTCTACATTCAGAGAAAGATCCAGAAAGACCAGAGTTTAAAAGGAGGCTGAAGCAATGCATGCTATCATTCTTTTCTATGTTTGGCTTTTGTTTCTCCTTTCTCACTGTTCACTCCATTGGCTATAACACCTATACAACCAGACGATTGTACAATGTTAAAGAGTTTGCAGATTCTATACATGACTGTATGCCACCATGGTGGGGGTGGGAGGTGGGGAGGAAGGGGAAAAAAATCTGAAACTCAAGTGATTCTGGAACTGAATCTTGTAAACTAAAAGTAAACAAGCAAGTCAATAAAATAAATTAAAAAATAGAAATGACCTAATGAAACCTTAAAACTTGGTTAATTTTTTTTTTTTACAAGGAAGGACTTATGGGGAAGGACTATATCCTGAAATTACTGATTTTTTAAAATCAAAACTTTAAAAACCTCAGTTCCCATATAGGAATTAAGATTACCACCTCTCTCATATTCTGTAACTCCCTGAAATCAGCCCAGTCCTTTCATAGTAGTCAATATTCCACTGGTTCCCCATGTTTCTCCCTTGGAAAGCAGCTCTCTAGGTTTCTGGACGAGAAACTTTCTGGACCTTTTTAAAAAATGTTGTTTGATTATTCCCTTTCCCCTCTTTCTAAACAGTACTAGCTAGGAAATTGATTTGCAAAAGGCAAACTTATCGTTTACCAGAAACGAAGTATACTGGGGAGACAGCTGGAATGCTGCCCTTGTAAACCCACATATGCCCACAGTACTAGAGGAAGCCTTTGGAGACTTTGGGATGGTGGATGGCAGAATTTGCACAAGCCCAGGCTGAGGATGAGAGACCGAGTTTTCATTTTCAATCATTGTGATACCACCCACATTGATAAAGTCATGAACTTCAATAGAGGACTATGCTCCATGGAAGTATTCTAAGCAGGAGACAAGAAATAAAGCCAGTGGAGTGGGAAAGGACTAACCATTAACTGGACATATTTAGCATGTACTCCAAAGAGGAACTATTTATTAGAGTCCCCAGTTTGGCAGACCCAAATGGAAATTTAGAAATTTTTACTATTAACCCCAGAATACACGTTTTGAGTAACCCAGATGGGTTTAATTCTCTGTGCCGTATGTGATAATATCACCTATATCTTTCCCTCAGACAGAAGACATGTGATTTGTGAACTGGCAAAAGAGTGCGGCACTCTTCTGAGAAATGGGCACCGAATTCACAGTAGGATGAAGGCTTTGGGTTCCTTGGACCTTACCAGGGTCCATTACAGAATCCACGAAGGGGAATCCGTGGCTGCACTACAACCATCAAAGAGCATGTTTACCCTATGTATTAAAAAAGCGTCGCTTTTCCACTACATTGCTAAAGCTCCTTCTTTTTGTATCCCTCAGCGCTTACAGAGTGTCTGGCACACGACTCCTTAATAAACCTTTGTCGCCTTGTCTATTACGGGCAGAACCCTATGATTGGGACGTAAGGAACAACAAAGTGTGCGTACAACCTCATGAAACTGTTTCCCACCTAGCAGGGAGATAACACTGACGAGGAAACAAAGCACGAGATAATCCAGTGAGCTAATTAGAGCTCTAATGGAAAGCAGGAAGCAAAGGTCTAGGAAAGGACATTGCCAAGGACCCTTCCACATGACTGGAAAGGAAGGGTAAGAGCAGATTATCGCTGCCCCCAGGACCGTTCTATAGTCCAGCATTTTGATGGATCACTGAAAGGTGTTATATACAAAGAACGGAAAAACCAAACTGGAGGATGCGGGCATCGATCCCGCTACCTCTCGCATGCTAAGCGAGCGCTCTACCATTTGAGCTAACCCCCCTCCACGAGTAGTACGTTAATTAGACTTCTACATGACCTAATTCATTCATTCTTGGAGCTTTCTTTTGCATAAAAATCGCAATTCTAAAGGCATTAAGGAACTGAGGAAAGAAAGTGCAAGGAGGGAAAAGAGATTCGACTCTAAGGAAGGGGAGTAGATGTAGTTGAATGAAGAAACTGAAGATGTCTTTCTGGCCTTCTTCAGACAATTACCAATGGATAATTGTAAAAGGCAGCACCCAAGATAAAATTTGCAAGGGAAATCTTTCCCAAGATATTTCCTTCCAAAGATAATTTGTAAAATGATGTGGTTTGCAGGGGGTAGGGAGTGGGTGGGAAACGTGACCCGATCAAGATGTGTGGCTTGGATGAGACAGACCTGAAAGGGGTTAGGGGAGGATTCTATTTATCACTACAACTTTATCTCATTTTACAGAGGAAAAATGAGTCCCAGAGTTTTTCAGTAATTGTCTTTAGTTTACACAAGGAAAAAAAACAGATGAGAGCCATGATTAGAATTCAGTTCTCTCAACTGTAAATCCAGCACCTGTCTGACCCCAGGAAAGCTGCACTCCTTTAGACTTTTCCATCACACCTCCAGGAACGCAGACTTAGGAACCTTGGTTTTCACACCTCATCAGTACTCCCCCCCTCCCCAAACCTCTCTTTCAGGAGGTCACTCAGGCCAACCATCCCTTCCTTTCCCATGCAGCTGTGGTCCTATGGACGTCTCCATTATGACCTCTCACCTAGTATCTTCTCTTCCACCATCTTCCCCCTCCTCTATTTTCACCTTCCTTTTATCCTTCATTAGATTGTCTGGTTCTTTAGAGCAAGGACTCTTAGTCTTTTTCATATTTGCATCCCCAGGATTTAGCAGAATGCCTGGAACAGGTTGCTGTCCAGGTATTTTTCAGTCCTGTCCAACTCTTTCCTGACCTTATTTGGGGTCTTCTTGGCAAAGATACTGGAGTGGTTTGCTATTTCTTTCTCCAGCTCATTTTACAGATGAGGAAATTCAGGCAAAAATGTTTAAGTGATTTACCCAGAGTAACAAATTGTACTAGTAGGGACAACAAGGTGGGGAAGTAGATAGCCCATTGGGCTTGGAATCATGAAGACTCATCTTCATGAGCTTAACTCCAGCCTCAGACACTGACTGAAAAAAAGGATTTACAAATGAAACTGCTAAAAGAGAGTTTTGGAAAAGAAATCAGAACCATAGAGGAAAGAGTTGGAAGGAGAATTCACAGCTTGGCACAAGTGTTATAAAATCTTTGTGTAACAGGATGGACCAATCAGAAGCCAATACCTAGATGAAATAGTAAGAGACAAAAATCCAAAACTGGAACAAATAGAAGCAAATAAGGTATCTCATATCAGAATTACTTAATCTGGAAAACAGAGCAAGGAAAAATAATTTTAAAACCATTTGGACTAACTGAAGGCTACGATCCTGAAGATGGGAGGAAAGCAAAAACTCTGAGTGAAGCAGTCAAAATCACCACAGTAAATTTTCTCCAGTACAAGCAAACCAACATCCTGCCAAGGGACTTATGGATTTTTAGACTGGAAGGTTTTCTCATTTTCGAACTTCAGGACTGATGAGGATTCTGATAACACTTTTTCAGGGGATGGTGTGTCTTGAGAACCAAGCTCCTGGGAGTTGCTTTAGCAGGAATGAAGGGGGAGGTCTTCAGGTTCCTGGGGAATCCAGGGCATTCATTTTTCTTGGTGACTAGCAGAGAAAGAAGATGGAGGTAGGGAGGGCCTGTATTCCATCAATTCCTGCATTTTACTGGAGAATTTATAACTGGTTGGGAACTGGAGGGAATTGAAGGGAAGAAAAAGTGGGAGACGGAAGTGTTGCTTCTGACATGCTAAGCAAGCTCCACACTATGGATCTATTTTCCCCAGACCCAGAAACATCAATAACAGTCCATATGCCTGGAGACCTCCTTCTAATGAATTGAAGTACTGAAAGGCAACAGAAGTCTGAGGGTGGGGTTAGGGGGTGGCAGGGAGGAACAAAGGAGGGATCAGACCCTAGGTTTGATGAGTGGACATCACAGGATTAAGAAAAGTCAGTGAAAGGGCTTCAACTTCCTAGGTTTTTTTTATATGCAACTGTGATGGATTTTTAGGGGATGCAGTACTTCATATGCTTTTCAAGGGACCAATTCCCAATACTCTATTAAAAAAAAAGGGTGTAAATAAAAGGGATAAAAAGTATATTCTGATCAAAGGAGGTGGCAAGGATCAGATTTAGACCTGAAATAAACCACTGGGACCTTGCAGGCAATATGTGAAATGCTAGGGAATTTACTGAATTAGGAGTATGCACAAATTCTGGCAATAATTTTTCTGAATTTAACATGTCTGAGATGGGGGAGTCCCAGTACCAATGTCCAGGGTTCTGCTTCTCTGAAGGAGCAGAAAAGAAACAATTCACCTAGAAGGCACCCAGTAGTAGCAGAAAGGAAAAGAACTCAGTAGACCCGCGTCATATGGGGTAGAATGAGGAAGAAGACAGGAATCCTAAGGGAGAGGCACAGAGGTAGACAGGAACCAGACAGACACTTTTTCAACCCAGGTGAGTGAATCTGTTCTCCAAAGAGTAAACAAACTGGCTGCATGCTGGTGGTCTTGACCTCAGGAGATAATTGTAATGAATTCAGTGTCCCTTTACGATTGGAAATTGTTTTAAAGGGAGGAGGCATTCCATCGAGGCAGTTAGATGGAAGGATTCTGATGGACAGTAAAACCCTTGGTAAAACTCTTTTCCTATCTATGACTCACCCCAACCCCCCCTCTCTCTCCAGCTCATTTCTTCAGTCCAGCAGCCCAGCTCCCACATGCTAGAACAGTCCTGCTTCCTCTAACAGGACCCACCAGCAGGAACATTATGATTCTCCTCTCTGTCTCTAGAATTCTTCTTATATACACACACTGGCCTCCCATCTCAGCCAATCCCCTTCTGCCATGTCAACAGTGGAGTTCACACCCTTTCAACAAGGGACAAAGTTTATACTCTCCATACTTACCATTGAGTTTTAACACTCAACCCGAAAACCAAACCAATACAAGGGGATCTTTAAATTCCATTACTATTAAAGGGTAGGACAGAATCCATGCTCACTAGACCTTGAAAAATAATTCCTTGGTGGAGTAGTGAACTGTTCCAACTATTCTGGAGAGTAATTTGGAATAATACCCAAAAGGCAATCAAATTATCCGTATCCTTTGATTCAGCAATACCACTCCTAGGTCTGTATCTGAATCATTTAAAAAGGGAAAAGGACCTACATGTATAAAAAAATATAGCAAGTCTTTTTTGTGGTGAGGAAGAATTGTAAATTGAGGGAATACCCAGCAATTGGGAAATAACTGAAGAGGTAGTGATATATGATTGTGGTGGAATACTATTATGTAACAAGAAATGATAAGCAGGTGGATTTCAAGGGGAGAAAAAACCTGGTTCCCTTGAAGAGGGTGCCCAAAGAGGGTTAGAGCTGCCTGAGACCCCAAAATACCAACATGCTGGGTCCTGCAGAAAGAATTCTACTCAAGTCTTCTCAGCCAAGGAAAAAGTAAAGTTTATTGAAAGTTCAAGTTCGCCATGTGGGGTAGACTCTTAAGGAGCCAGTCTATGCTAAGCTATCTATGGCACTCTCACACAGAGTAAGTCTGTGCCAAGCTATTCCATGGTGCTCTCACTGAGCAAGTCTGTGCTAAGTTATCCCATGGCGCTCTCACACAGATGGAGGGAAGATGGGGTCTTATATACAGAGGAATCCAGGGGTGGTTCAGGGGAGGAGCCTGGGGAGGGTCTACAGGAGGAGTTAATGAGATCAGACTCCAGTACTTCAGGTGGAGTTAATGAGGTCAATACAAGATATCTTGATAGACTCCAGGGTGGGAAGCAGATGGACAGTGGAGGGCCAGGCTAGTAACAGGTTTAGGCCCAGCCACAATGAAATACTCAGGGCCTCTGAAAATGCCTCCTGAAGATTCAATCAGACTTCAAGAGGTTTCCCAGAGTATGTACCTCAAAGATTCAAGGAGCTCAAGGGGGGTCCCAGAGCCTACACTCATCACCCTGATCCTCTTCACTCCCCCCACCTCTTACAAAATCATTTCTTAATTCTGTTCCTATTGAGTATGAATGTTGTCTTCCTGACTTCATTGGTTAGTCCATTCAATTGTTAATCAGAAAGACTGATGACTTAAGATCATCCAAGGACATTTTAGAACTTATTGGGTAGTCTTTTCCCTATACCTTTCTAGGGTCATCCCCAAATACTGAACCAGGTGTGTCCAATGCAGGTAGCCACCTTCTCTAAAATATACAAATCAATAGCACAAAAACTAATTTAATACGTGCCAGGCACTGTGCTATGCAGTGGTGATGTAGGTTTCTTTTCTCTTTTCTTTTTTAAACAAAGGAGACCCCCAAAAAGAAAAATATCCAGACACTGGTAACTAGAAAAGGAGGTTTTGTTCTGGGGAAAAGATGGAAGTGGTAGGGGAGAGTGAGGCAGAGAGAAGAACTTAACAGGCAGAAGGTGAGATGTCAGTCACTCGAGAAGCATGTCTAGTGTCAGCAATATTTATACTGGATTAAGGGGAATAGTTTGCATATAGATGTCAATCATTTCTGTTGGACATTATAATTGGAACTATAGAGATGAATAGTTTAACTTCTCCAGGGACTGGGTCCTGGATTTTTGGAAGATAATTATGTAGAGGTCAAGGAATCAAGTTCAGGAAGTCCTAGAGAGCCCATCTGTTTCTGCTTTTTATCTCTCAATACACATGGTTTCTCATAGTGAAAGATCTGGAACACAACACTTCATAAATGCTCCCTGCATTGAATTGTCTAATTGAAATTGTTAAATTTGCTATAGAACGTTGGAGGATCTCTAGGCCTAAATGCTGTTTTATGGGATTCCTACTGAAGTAGGGAGTGAACTCTGTGAGAAATCACTCCTTTGGCCTTGACTGAGTAAAAAACTTAAATTTTTTTGAATCATACAATTAGAACTGAGTGGGAACAAGGCCTTTGAATCCATTGAAACCATTGTGTGAGAGAGTGGATCACTTCCTAAGCATTTTGTATCATAGGGAGAAATTATCTCAGAATTGCAAGAAAAGATTCTGCTCATCTGGATTTGAAATATTGGAGCAAGACTGGAGCAAAAGGAGAACTGAGTTGTGACAGAGAAGGAAGATAATTGAGTCAAGTCCTTGGTTCTGCAGGCATTACAGAGAAAAGAATTCAGGCTGGGAGGGAAGATATAAAAAAGGCAGGCTCTTTTCCTAAACTTACTTCCACTCCATGCCTATCTATCCACAAATTCCATACAATCATCTGTATTTTGTTACTTAAATGTTTATAGTAAGCAAAACATTACAGTTTTGCCTCAATCATAAAGCCAGGACCTAACTAAATATAGATAAAAACCTAAGTTTAGGCAGAAAGCCCAACCTCTGCCTAGATGTTAATTTTTCCTAACTAGAAGCTAGGAGATATTATTATTGAACTCATAACTTTTCAAATAAAATAAATTCCCTAAAAGCAAAGGGAAGGAAACTAAACAAACTTAGGGCCAATAATATACAGATATGTAAGTATATATACATATATTATATATAATGTGCATCATGCAGAAAACTTGTACAAATTCGGATTTTACCTTTTTTATAGCCCTGTCTTATGAAAACACGATCTTCATCTATTTCTAAATTGTAAACAGTAAGGAACTGTAAATTCACTATTTGTTTCAGGTACTTATGGAAGAAATGCAACATCCAAGGATACCATGAAATAAACCTCATGCTCCCTTTGTGTAATCAAGGCATATAATCCAAACAAAACAACCAGTGTCTAAAGTGATTGTGTTATATCTCTGTATGTCTATGTGTTGTGGGACAGAAGGTTTAGTTCCCCTTTCAGAAACTTTCCAGATTACAGAGGTGTTTATTCTAAGAAAGACAGGATTTAGTACATGATAGTCTTTTTCAAATGTTTGAAGGTTTGTCAGGTAGGAGAAGGATTAGACAGTCAATTTGGCAATAGAAGATGAAACTGAAAGTAAATAATTTTAGTTTGTATGTAAAGAAACTTCCTAAAAACGGGATCTATCTGGGGGAAGTTAGCTAGTTTCCCTTGCTTTCCAGGTATGTTATAGGCAGAATACTTGCTTCTACAACCTTTGCAAATTCTTCTTCCTTGTTTCACAAGGAAACTAAAAAGATTAGAGACAACAAGCTCATTGGGTCCCTTCTAAACGACATCTTCCTTCCAAATTTTTGGAAATGTTAAAGTGGAAGGACAGAGGTGTCTTTATCGGTCTTAAGTGAATTCACCATGCTAGGATTCCGCAACAATGCCAACAGGAAATCTCCGAAAGAAAGTACACGGCAATCAGCTCTCTGCTTTTTAATAACTCAGAGGTTGGCAGTTCCAGCAGCCTGAGATGGAGGAGACAGACTTTCAGCTATCGGAAAGAGCGGAAGGGATGCCTCAAGGTAGCGGAAAGGGAGGGAAAAGAGTAGCCTTGGAAAGACAGGGGCTCTTTGGGGGAAAAGAGAGAACATAGAGGTAGAGGCACAGAGAGAGACAAGAGAGGTACAGGTTGAGACTTTTGACCTAGGAGGGATAAACTTCCCAGTCTGGAGCTAATCGTGACCTCACGGGAGCATAATTTGGAGGAATGGGAAGATGGTTTTTCCCCCCAAACCTTAGGGTTCTCAAGAGACTCTCTGGATGCATTAGTGACTAGTTTCTTACAGCTGAACGCCTTTCCAAAGCTCTCTGAAGGGTTCTTTTGACCCCAGTACTTTTTCCGTAGGGGTTAGCTGAGACATTTTTATTTTTTCACGTTAAAAAAAAAAAAGGCGAGTTAAAGTTTACTTTCCATCGTAGTCACCTCGCAAAGACCAGGTAGGCCAGAAGGCTGTTTATGATTTGAGGGGTTGATTTTCTAGCTAAAGAAGCAGCTTTCATTCTTCACTTTTCTGGGTCATTGGAAGGAGCATCCTAAGAGCAGTGGGCTAGGAAAGTGTTAGGTCCTAAGAAAAATTCGGAAGGCGCGTGGTGGAGATGCCGGGGATCGAACCCGGGGCCTCACACATGCAAAGCGTGCGCTCTACCGCTGAGCTACATCCCCAACTCAGGAAGCTAAGTTTCACTTCTTTTAAATATATAATATCCATTTTTTTTTTTGTCTCGGGATGGGCGGGTTCGACAAGGATGGTATTATTTGAAGACCCGCCAATAACACATATACTCAAGGAATCTAAATGCTAACTGACCACTTGAAAGAGGCAAAAACCTTTCCTGTCACCCAGCCTTCCTATGGGTTCCGGGCTTTGAGAGATAATTTCTCTATACGCATACATGAACATAAAGAGCCAAAACCTAAACGATTTGAACTTCACTAGAGACACAGTAGCGGGATCCTGAAGATTTTTGAGCAAAAGAAACTTTACTCTGTGTAAATGTAAAAACAAAACAATCAGAACCCCAATAACGGAGAGCTGCAATTGATAATGCTCAGACGTGACCTAGAAGAAGAGACAAGGAAAATTAATCCTCTCCTTTCTTAGAGGTAGGGTTGGGAGTGGAAATGAGACCATGGGAAGGGGAGAAAGTATTATGGTCATAAGTTCTATAACCTAGGCATTGAGCTAAGGGTTTAGGATACAAGTGTTTTTTTTTTTTTTTAACGGTACAGTTCTTGCTCTCAAAAAGTTTATATTTTAATAGGTAGGACAATAATCTAAAAAAGTTTTTATATTATTATTTTTGATAGAACTGTTTTCTACCTCCTGCTTTCCTCCAACCCGAATGGAAAGGAAAAAGAAAACAAAAACAACGCATTTGTAACAAGCATAAATAGTTAAGCATAGACAAGTATTGGTCACCGAATCTCCAAACCCCGCCCCACCCCCCCCACCCCCCCAAGTCTCATTCTGCACTCTGAGTTTATCACCTCTCTCTAGGTGGGTAGCATTTTTTGTCATGGTTCTTCCGGAATCATGGGTGGTCATTACACTGATCAGAATTCTAAAGTTTTCAAAGTTGTTTGTCTTTACAATGGTATCATTACTGTGGAAATTGTTGCCCTCCCTTGACCTTGCATCAGTTCAAAAGTTTTCCCTGGTTTATCTGAAACTATCCCTTTGATCATTTCTTACAGCATAACAGTATTTCATTATATTCACATACCATAATTTATTTGGCTATCCTCCATTTGATGGGCACCCCCTTAGTTTCTTGTTCTTGCCAGCACAAAATGAACTGCTACAAATATTTTTGTGTACATTTGGTTCTTTCCCTCTTTCTATTAAACCTCTTGGAGTATAAGGCCAGCAATGTGAATTTGGGGTAAAAATGTATTTCAGTTTAATAATTGGGAGAGGGAATTTTCCAAATTGCTTTCTAGAATTAATAGACCAACTCACAGTTCTACCAACAGGGCATAAAAGTAGTAGTTTCTCGAGAACCTTGCCAGCATTTGTCATTTTCATTTTGAGGGATAATTTTGCCAACTTAAAGAATGTGAAGTGAAACCTTTGGAGATGTTGTCTCTGAAATGAAAACTTCTGACTTTTCCAGCTAGTACAGGATGAAAACTGAGGCTCCATTCCCATTTAGTCCACCCCCTAGGAGTGGGGACTGAGTCCTGCAAGTAGAGTGTCCTCTGTATTTCATCAGCATTTTAGTTACATTAGAGATCTGCGGAATGTAGGCAGCAAGCCTACTATCTCTAGCACTGAGTGCTCTACCATCTTAGCTAATATCCTAGAGCTGCCACCAAAACTAACAGCCTCCTTGATGGTCAAACTCAATGCAAGCATTTATTCCTTGTAGCCTTTGACACTGCTCATCATACTCTTCTCTTTGACATTCTTTTTCCTATCTAGGTTGTAGGGACACTCATCTCTCCTGGTTCTCCTCCTTCCTATCTGGTTTATCTTCTGTCTCCTTTTCTGGATCTTCTTCCAGATCTCAGCTGGCCTGGTAACGATGGTGTCCCCTAGAGCTATATTTTTCTCTGATATCCCACTACATGACCACTAGGCTAGAAGTTTTTGCTTTTAATGGAGCTTGAGGAATTGAATTGAAGTTAGCCTTTCATTTGTATGTCAGTTATATTTGTGATAATATCATTATTACCATAATCATAAACAATACTATTAGGAAATCAACATAGCACTTTAAATTTTACAAAACTTTCCTCCCATCAACTCTGTGAAGTAGAGCATATAATAATTATTATTATTTCCATTTTGCAGATGAGAAAAATGATAACAGAGGTTACATCAGTATCAGAACTAGAATTCACACCGTGTCTCCTGATACCAGTACTATTTCTCTATTTACTACATCAAATTCTTTTTTCCATGATTAGAATTCTTACCAAAGTGTTACCCAATAAATACATACACTATTTTTACCCCTCAATATGAGATAGCATAAAATAGTAGTTCCCAAAACACATATATATACAGATTATCCCAAAAAGTCTTGTAGTTTTAAGCTTTAATGGCTTAAACATCCTATATATAAACATAGACACTAATACTCATGTTTTTATTTGACTGAATTACACCACACAAATTATTTGTAGTGGAACTTCAGTACATATGATTTAATTAGCAGTTTTATGTACAAGTATATGTATGTATGAAGATATAAGCATTAAAATTATAAATAAAAGTATATATCTATATCTTTGTTTATGTCTATGTCTATATCTAAATCTATAAATTTCAAAGCTCAGGCTTATAGGATCATAGGTCTAGAGCTAGAAGGAAGCTTAGAAGCCAATGTATTAAGCCACCAATTTTTTAAGGATGTGGAAACTGAGTCCCAGAGAGGTTAAATGACAGGGTCACATGGCTAGTAAGGCAGGGTTTAAACTGAGATATGCCTAACTCCATGTCAATATTCCATTCAGTACTCCATGTTGCCTCTCCTTTGATATTTAACATGATATTGAAACTGATGAAACACTTAAAGATACAAACCCCAGAAAGAATCTTGATTTTATAAATGACAAATCAATTAAGACTTAAGTAAATTTAAAACAGGTATGACTGTTGACATGGATAGAAAAATAGAGAAACACATATAAGATGTAGTAGAGCACAAAAATTAGATTTAAGTATTTTTCAGTGATCCAAGACAATTCCAAAAGACTCATGATAGAAAATGTTAGGGGGCAGAGCCAAGATGGCAGTGTAGAAGTAGCAAGGTTTCGAAGCTCCCACACAGCCACCCTAACTACCCATAAAATATGACCCCAGACAAATTCTAAGGCTCTCAAACTCACAAAAATACAGAAAACACATCTCTTGCTGAAGGTAGCATGGCAGGAGGGGCTCATCACACCCAGCCAGGCCCCAGGGCGGTGGGGAGGAGCCCAGGCTAACTGAGCCAAGCTGCAGCCAGTCTACAAGAGGGGAGATCTACCTCACCTCCAGCAACTCCACATCTACCAAGGTGTGAAAAATAAGGATTAAAGAAAGGCAACTCAGCAGCAGGGGTTCATTGAGGCAGGCTGGGAGCCGAGACCAGCCCAGCCTGAAAGCCAAAAGCCCTAGCTGGGCCCCAGGGCAGTCGGGATGGGCCAAGCCTCCCAAGACGCATCCTGAGTCTACCCCGGGGAGCAGATCTACAGCACCGGAAGGGATCTTCACATCAGGCAAGCCAGGATTAGAGACGGTTAGTGAAAGTGAAACTTTGAAGTTAAATTTGGAGGAGGAAAAGCAGTTTGGCCAATCTGCCCCCAGGGCAAGGAAGCAGTGGGGGAAGGGCAGGTACTGCTGTAACCATTGGCTGCCCCCACTGGGCTGCTTCAGAGCCCCTGGCCTTCGGACCCCAAAGGGGGGCTGAATTGATTGATCAGGGCCAAGTGCTCTTGCGTTGAGCGGCCTGGATCCCGATCATGGTCTTGGGTGGTGGTCCTGCCTGAGTTGCACTCTCAGCAAGCCAAAGCTGGGGGGGGGGGGCTGCAACACCCCCATAATAGCTCCAGCAGCTGGTAAAACCCTATCGATTTGGAACAGAGCTTTCCCCCCTGGAAGCAGAGTTCCACAAAGCTTAAAAAAAAAACAACCAATTAATTGACTGGCCAACATGAGGAAAAGGAAGCAAAATAAGAGCAGCAATAAAACTCTAGAATACTTTTTTTGTGGACAAAAAGGATCAAAGCATGGAACTGGAGGAAGACAACACAGTCAGAACTCCCACACCAAATGCTTCCAAGACAATTGAAGAATGCCTACAAGTTATAGATCAACTGAAAAAGGACTTTGAAAAACAAATAAGAGAAGTGGAGGAAAAATTAGGAAGAGAAATGAGAATGATGCAAGAAAGTCATGAAAAGAGAGTCA
>JAQQSW010008797.1:0-13384 GCA_028646575.1 Pseudocheirus occidentalis
CAACACCATCATCACCATTGCTGTAGACGCCATCACCCTCATCACCACCACCAACACCATCATCACCATTGCTGTAGACGCCATCACCCTCATCACCACCACCAACACCATCATCACCATTGCTATAGACACCATCACCCTCATCACCACCACCATCTTCACTCTCCCATAGTCTTTCGCTCCTTTCTTATTTTCTTCCTCCTCCTAATCCCAATCATCTTCAATACCATCATCCAAAGCCTTCATTAAGTGCAGAATTACTTTGTTGTGGTGTTGGCCACTGTAACAAAAGCACATCACTGACGCACCTGGGTGTTCTCTAGGAGTTTGAGGGAATCGTAGGGTCTAGCAAAGAGTTTTTTAAAGGATGACTTGGACATATCTGAAGGCAGTAAGAAAGTAATAATAGATAGAGAGATTACAAATTAGATGGAAGAGGGCGTATGTAGTAGAGGCAAGTTGACCCACATGTGAAGCATACACAAGAACAGACATACTGAATAGAAGCAGGAATCCACAGCAAATTCTATGATACAGTTTGGGAATAATGGTACTGGGGAAGAGATGAGTGATTCTAGCATTCGGATGGAAAGTCATTCGAGGGGTTGGAATACTTTATGTAAATACCAAACGTCCCTGGAAGCTGCTGGTTCTTCTCTGCTCAAACCCTAATAGTCTCATGGATAGAGTGGACTATTTCAAGGTGTTTCTAGAATAAGGAAAATTTATTTAAATAATTTCCAGGTCTAGATTGGAGTCTGCCAGATGCAGAGGAGGGGAACTGGTGAGAGCCACTTTGGAGTTCCTTTGACACAGATGCAAAGTCGTGCCCTGTGGGGTGTGATGAGGAGGACAATAATAAACAGTAGGAGAGTGTGGCCAGGACCTCAAGACAACTGCACAAACCTCCAGTTGGTTTTTTTCTAAGGTCATCAAAGGTGACAAAACTCAGTTTCAGCTCAAAGGCTTAATTCTGTATGACTTTTTTCATTTTCATCAGAGTCCCTATACCTAGCACTGAACCTTTCATTGCCAGCCCTAAGCTCCTATCCCCAGCATCGCTCTGAAATTGTCTTTTTTTCTGACATTGTCTTCTTTCATGGTGCTGAGCCCTCATTCCAAGAATTGAGTGACTCCCCTCCCATCCAGTAGCATCTCCCCCCAGCCATGAGCCTTCATCCTTGACACATTCCTGGCATTGAATCCCTGTTCTCCATTCCAATCCTTCAGTAATGATGCTGAGTCCCTCTGAAGAGCATTGGTCCTGTATCTTTCCTTGGCACTGAACAACTCCCTGGTCTCTTTCAGCTCTAGATCTGTGTTCTATGTATGTGTGCTATCTTATACTCCCTAGCAAGGTAGTGACACAAAGCCAGCAAAACTCCCTGAGACCAGGGATTGTCTTGGTCTTTGTCTCTGTGTGTCCAGCGCCAAGCCTGGGAAGGAACTGGTGCCTAATGAATGCATGTTGATCGATTAATTTGTTGATTGATTTGATGATCCACTCCATTCATGAAGGCACTGGTGTTGGACTTGTACTGGATCCCAAAGGATGAATGGGAGTTGGTTGACAGACAATGAAAAATGGGGCTGGGAAGTGGGGTGCAAGATGAAGCTGTGGGAAGATTCCCACAGAGGAAGTAAGCACAGAGGAGCTCAGAGGTGGAATGAAGGTGGTGTGTGACAGGCCAGTGGGTGGAGAGACCAGTCTGGCTGAAGCAAAGCACTTATAATGGAGAGAGATGAGTCTGGAGAGTATGGCATCCCCATTGTTGGCCATAGGAGTTGTAATGTGATGCCACTGTCTATAGTTACAGACTGTCTGCTTCACAGGGCTGTTGTGAGCCTCAGATGAGGCAATGAGAGCAGAGGCCCTTAGCAGGCAATGCCATCCTCACAGATGCCAGGGAATGGATTCTTTCATTCCTTCCCCCGTCTCTCTCCTTCCCTCCCTCTTTCTCTCCCTCTTTCCCCTACTTTTAACCTCCTTCCTCTCCCTCTTTCTTCTCTTTCTCCTCCCTTTCTCCCTTGTCCTTCTTTCTCCCCCTTCCTTCTTCCTCTGCCCCTTTATAAGAGGTGGCCTTTCCCCTTTCCAGCACCAGTCTCTTTATACATGTTCTCAATGAACTGGAAAACACCTTGGAGGTCGTCCGATTCAGCTCCTTCATTTTGCAGGTGAAATGGCTGAGGTCCAGGAAGGGTCATGGTGATTGTTGTTGGTGTTGAGTTGTTTCAGCCATGTCTGACTCTTTGTGACCCTGTTTGTAGTTTTCTTGGTAAAGATATTGCAGTGGTTGGCCATTTTCTTCTCTAGCTCATTTTGCAGATGAGGAAACTGAGGCATACAGGGCTAAGTGACTTGCCTAGAGTCACATGACCAGTATCTCAGGACATATTTGAACTGAGGTCCTCCTGACTCCTGGGCCAGCACTCCATCCACTGCACTACATCACCACCCTAATCATGGTACAGAGGAAAAAGCACCAGCTCGAGAATCGGAGGACTTGGGATTTAAAATTTGCTGTTGGTGTAACCTGGGGCATGTTACTTAGCCTGCCCAACCTCAGTTTCCTTTTCTGGAATTAATGGAATTATACTCAATGGTCTCTGAGGCCCCTTCCAGCTCCAGATCTAGGATCCCACTGGTTAGGAGGTTAAGTGATTTTCCCAAAGTCACTCAAGCAGTGGGCTTCACTGCTCACCCCAAGCTACATGGTGAGACTTCCCAGTATTTATGCATGAGGGAAAAAGGCACCCAACAATTTAGAACCAATGACTTACCAGAGTGTGGTGAAGAACACTGGGCATCAAATTTGCCTGCCCTATTAACGAATGATCTGGATGCTTCTCAAGCACCCAAAGCTCTAGAGTGGAACTGGTGTCCCCAGGTCCTCTAAGGAGCCCGCCAGGATCCCTCCTGGTCCCCAAAGAGAGGAGTGTCTTTTTTAAAGTCCTTCAAATTTTTTGATCTTAATAATCAACCATTATTTCAATCTACAAAGAGCAAAAAAGCAGGATTCCAAATGAAGCCATGACCTTTTGTTATATAGAGTTTTGTTGGCTCTATTGCTCCATATTTGATTTGAGGAGCTTATCTTAGAGTCATTTGGAGGAGAATGTTGGGAGAGTTCAGCTGGGTGGCTGCCTTCTTGGCTTTACCTCCATATAGCTTTTTTAAAAGCATATATTAAATTTTACAAGCTAGTCATAAAATGACCC
This sequence comes from Pseudocheirus occidentalis, assembly GCA_028646575.1. Taxonomy (NCBI): domain Eukaryota; kingdom Metazoa; phylum Chordata; class Mammalia; order Diprotodontia; family Pseudocheiridae; genus Pseudocheirus; species Pseudocheirus occidentalis. Next base: position 3,220 of record JAQQSW010008797.1, read on the forward strand.
TGTTTTATTGTGTCTCTTTTTGAACTTCTTTTTCTTCTTTCGTTTGTCTTTCTCCATATTTGAGCCTTTCATCGCCCCTTCCCAACAGGGGATTCAGTCTTTGGGGGTTATGGATGGTGCTCAATGGCACCTCCATTCTATAATCCTGGGCTCGCTCTCAACCAATCAGAAAGTCTCCTGATTTGCATGCTAGCTTTGGGTAGCTCTGGCCACATCGCTAATTGCTGGCTATCCAACCACAGTCTCCCTCCTCCAACTAAGTGGGAAATGAGGAAATACCAAGTGGTGAAAGGCTCTGTTCCCATGACCACAAAACTCAGAGTAATTCAACCAGAGACAGAGTTCACCCACAAACTTCCCCAAAGACAACCCTTTCCTGATAGAGACACATTTTCGTGGCAGAGGAGAGAGAGGAAAGGGAGAGATGTCCGAAAAGGAGGGCATTACTGAATTCACATGAGACCCACAGCAGTCAAACACTTTTCCCCCAGAAATTGGTATCTAGCTTCTAGAAGATGAGTGTAGAAAAATACCTAATGACTTCCTCATTTATCCCAGGTACATAAATGACAGAGTGAATAGAGGGCTGGTCCTGGAGTCAAGAAGACCTGAGTTCAAGTTGTCCCTCAAACACCTCCTAGTTGTATGACTTTGTGTGAATTGTTTCACCCTTCCCAGACTTCGTTTCCTCATTTGTAAAATGGATATAATGATATCACCTACCTCCCAGGGTTGTTGTAAGGATAATATGAAATCATATTTGTAAAGTGCAATATAAATTCTTTTTATTATTATTTGGATCTATCCCATTCAGGATCAAGCACAAAATTCTAATATGAGACTCTGTCCTGGGCTCCTTGCAAAGAGAGCCATCCTCTGATCTCCATGAGCTTCCATTCAAAGGTACACACATAAACATGGGCAGTTATGCACAGAATTACAGAGTCACCAAATCTCAGAGTGAGAGGGGACCTCAGAGGCCAGCTAGTCCAACCTATGCCCGAACAAGAATCTCTGTATGCCAATTCAGACACGTGGTCATACTGCCTTTGAAGACCTCTAGTGAGAGAGAACTCACTTCCTAAGTTTGAAAGCCAAGGTGTCTCGACTTGGAAACCCAAGAGCACTGTCCTGATCCTGGAAAACTAAATCCATGTCATGGGGGATGGGGAGAGGGAAGGAGAGGAGATATGGACCTTACTAAACTTGCCTACTATGGTTGAGGATTGCTCAGAAGAACAGGGAGTATTTGTTTAACAGTCCCATAAGTATCTTTATCTTCTGAGAGATAGTTTGATGGATCATTTAAGTGTTTAATATTTCTGTATTTGCTCTTGGAATCCTGAGAATACTTTGTTTTTGTGCATTTTCTGTGATGAGTGGGAGAATGGTTGTCTTGTTCCTAATACATTTATTGTATATGGAATCCCTGGGTTGGAATAGGAACCCAGTTACCCACTTTGGAGAAACTGTTCCTAACCCTTATTCAGATGAGTTGCTGGATGTTTCTAGGGTAGGAGTGTGAGATGAAGAAATCAACTGAGTTTTGTGGGGAGGGGCCCTGAAGATGAGACCTTTTGGGTTTGAGTCTTTGGGGGAGGGACCTGCAACCCTGGGTTATAATTAGGCTTCTAAATTCTAACTCAACGAAATGCAGTAATTTCAGTCTACTTCTGCTCCTATCTTCGCAAAGCACTTGTCCCAGGCTGAAGTCTCAACCAGCATCTGTAATGGGGGAGTTACATTAGGAAGTATGGAATGGATGTCTCTGGGATAGGGGAAAGGAGGAGCGGTTTAAAGTCCCAGACCAGAGAGAAATCTGGTGATGAGTTACCATGGACAGGTCCCTGAAGCAAGGTGGGGAGCAAGAAATCTTGCAGAGGGAAAGACATTCCTTCACTGCAGACAGCCTTGGCTGACCTGCCCAGTGGTCAAGAGTGAAGGGTATTAACACAGTCCAATTGTGATATAATGAACAAAGAATGCTGAATTTGGGAGCTGAATTCAGATCCTACCTCTACAACCAATTTTAGAGGCAGGTTTTATGATTTCATTCGCACAGGGAACTCCTAAATGAGGAGATTCCCTTTACTAGTACAGATTGGCACTTTCTCTGAAATGACATTCTCAGGGAATTGTGTAGGCTCAGGGACTAAGTGATATGCCCAAGGTCACACAGCCAGTATGAGTCAGAGGTGAGACCTGAAAGAAGGCCATACCAGATTTCAGTTCAGTCCTATGTCCACTGTGGCACGCTGTCACAAATTGTGAGCTGTTACCATTAGGTCAAGGAGAGAGAAGGGACGGCTGTGGTGCAGAGAGAGCAAAGAACAGGCTTTAGCAACGCTCCCCTTTGAGCCAGAACCTGCCATGCTCAACTGATGCCCCAGCGGGGATCAATTAAGCAAATTCTTGCCCCAGGATCTGCACTGGGTTCCTTGCAAAGATAACGATCAATCAACCAATCAATCAATCAATCAACATTTTTTCAAGCCTGCTATAGGCCAGGTCCTGTGCCAAGGGCTGGGGATACGAGACAGAAGTAAATCAGTGCTCATCTAGAGGAACTTACACATGTGGGTGCATGTATAAGACACAAACAAATCAGACCTAGGTTACCATGGAGGAGAGGGCAGCAGCAGCCTGGAGGGCTCAACAAAGACCTTTCACAGAAGGTACATGTGTGCTGAGTCCTGAAGGAAACCAGACATTTCACAAGGCACAGGGGAGAACATTCCAGGTGTGGGGGACAGCCAGTACAAAGGCATCGAGATGGGAGATTGAGTGCTTAGAGCATTTATTCCAGTGACTACTAGACCATAGGCAACATGGAGACAAGGAATATATTCAAAGACTGGAACAGTAGAAAGAGGTGAGATTGAGGAGAGTTTTAACGCCCAAAGAGGAGTTAATATATGATTTGCCCAAGGAAGGAAGAGAAAGCCAATGGAATTTAATGAGTGGGAGGCTGAAGTCTCCCTGATGATGAAGGACAAGGCCAGATGAGAAGGCCATGGAGGACCCATCCAGCAGGACAACCTTGAATCCTATGTTTCCTACTCCAAATCACACTTCCCTTCAACAGCTACTTCCACCACTGGTATAGTCCTGAAGGCCATCATCAGACCTGAAAGCACTTTAGGACAATCACTCTAGCAGATGCAGGGGAGAACTGACTGGAGTGGGGGGAGACTTGACACAGCAAGACATTAAGAAGCTATTGTAACAGTCTAGGCAAGAGGTAATAAGAACTACTGTTGTGGGAGCAGAGAGAAGGGAGTGCATCTGAGTGATGCTGGGGGATAGGAACAACCAGGTCAGGCATTAGAAATGGGATTGGAGCAGTTGGGTGACTGTGTGATGGTGGGCCTGTCACTAGTCATAGCAAAGTCAAGAAAAGAAGAGAGTTAGGGGAGGGGTGAGATAACAAGATCTGTTCTGGACATGTTGAGTTTCCGATGCTTATGGGCCATCCAGTTGGAAATACCCGAAAGGAGCTCCAAGAGTGGAGCTCAGGAGAGAGACTAAGGCTGAGTGTGAAGACCTGGGAGTCATTGACATAGAAATGATCATGGAACCCATAGGAACCAAGAAGATCATGGAGAGAGAAATTAGAAAAAAGGGAGAAAGGGAGGAGGAAAAGAAGAGAGAGAGAGTATGAAGGAGGAAGAAGAGGAACAAGGGAAGAAGAAAGCAGCTGTAAGGGCAGAATTGTCTACAAAGTGCCTCTTCTCCCTGGGGTCTGAGTAGGGTAGACTTCGCACCCAGCACAGAGAATTCAGTCCTGCGTTCAGTCCTGACCAACCACTTCTTCCTTTGGACTTTGGGCTTTGGGAAAGACGCTTCACCTCCCTAGGCTTCAGTTCCCTCACCTGTAAAATGGAAGGGTTGGATTAGATGGCCTCTGAGATCCCGCAATCTAGAATGCTAACACGAAGAATCTTAGTGCTTCAGGCTGGAATTCAGTGAGGAGGCAAATTCAGACAGCGACCTGAAAACAAGGGCCCTTGGCACGGCTGCCACAAGGAAACCACACCAATATGACCTCGGCTTCATGTGTTATTCACACCAGGTAATGTTTTTAGCAGGGGTCTTCTGGAGACAGTATACAACCCCAAGACAATGAGAGTGTGACAGGGGAGTTTTAGGCACCAGGACAGATCTCCGGAGAAGATTTCACTAGGAGGGGAAGTTTTCCCAGTACAAATCACAAGATACCCTCATCTAGAGCCAATGCCTCTGCCTGGCACCTTTCTCCAAAGAACCCCCCAGGCCCCTAGGGTTGGAAATAGGTTTCTTTCCCTCACCCTCTGGTCTCCTTGTGGTTGATGTCCTCATCCACCTGATTCTGGGTTTGGCTGACAAGTGTTGAATAGAGCAGCTCTGTGTGTGTGTGTGTGTGTGTGTGTGTATGATGGGGTGGAGACTGCTGTCTCAGATCAATTCATTCTTGGGCCAAGATGGAAAACAAGATCCGTGGCCTGCAACCTGTCAGTTATCCAGGACAGTTCTGCGCCTCCACATGCCAGCACTGTGTGGGCTTTTTGCCACCCTCTGTCATAGGTTCTTCTTCTGCCAGGGCCTGCTGCCTCCTCTCTCCACAGAGCCCCTGATGGCCTGGACACCAGGACTCTGGCTCTGCCCCCTCCTGGGAGCCTCCTCAGGAACCCAGATACCCCACAGATTCTCCACAAGAAGCCAGCCAGGGCCTCCACACCCTGGAGTCATCGGCCAGACCAGGCATTTCAGGCCTGGCTTCATTTCCACACAGACTGGGACCTGGCATCTTCCTGCTGCTGCCACAAACACAACCAGCCATTGTGTGGTCCCTCCCAACACCCCCTTTATGAGCCAGTGGGGTATGAAGAGGGCCCTAGGGAGCCTGGCCCAATAAGGGTAGGGAGAGCAGGCCTTTGAAGTTATCCAAGGTAAAGGAAGCAACCACCCTCAGAACAAGTCAAAGTTCAAGTCAATTTGATTCAGTTCAATTCAAGGAGAAGTGAATTCAAGAGGGCAAATTTTGTCAAAATTGAATTCAATTCAGCAGAGAAATGACATCAGAGAAAGTTGCCATGGTCCAGTGGACAGGGTGCTGAACTTGTACTCAAGAGATACGAGTTTGAATCTTGGTTCTGCCACTGACCAGCTGGCCATGACCCTTTGACCTCTATGAATCTCTGCAAAATGATGGGACTGGACCAGATGGCTTCTGAGGTGCCTTCCATCTCTTGGTCTGGGAACCTCTGAATAGGCCTAACTGGGCCTGCTGTGTGTGCTGAGCACTGAGGACCTGGAAATATCCAAGCAGCGCCTGCCCTCAGGGAGCTCTCACTCTGCCAAGGGCTGTGTCCCACCTTCCTCTCTTCCCCTCGGCCAGGTAAGGGCTGGGAGGGTAGAGAAGGATGTTTGGGGACCCTCTAGAGCCATGCCAGGCAGGCTTCTTGGGGACTATACCAGTGATGGAAGTGTGATTTGGAGCAGGAAACATAGGATCCAACGTTGTCCCTCCGGATGGGTCCTCCGTGGCCTTCTCATCTGGCCTTCTCCTTTCAAAGGTGAGGAGACTGAGGTCCACGGTACCACGCCATCTCCCCACTGTAGCACGACAGGGGACAACACCTGGCCCTTCAGTGGGGCACTCCCTAACCAGATGGACCTGGGTCCTTCTTCATGGATTTCTGGGGTGTAAATTCTACACATGCCAGGTCTTAATCTTGTTTAACTAAATTTCATTGAGTTCACATTCCTAGAAGGGTCTAGAGACCGTGGATGAGGAGGGCATGGCCTTCCCCTTCTGTCTTCTTCCACCAAACAGGAAAGCCTAGGGGTCTGTAATAGAGGGAGCACCTTAGCACGCTGTTCCCCATCTCTATTGAGACCCCCGGCTCCTCTGGTTCTGCAGAGAGGCAGGGTAGCATAATGGTGGAAGCCCAGGCTGGAAATCAGAAAGAGCTGGGTTCTGAAGCTGCCTCTACCACCACATTGGATTAGGTGACCTCTGAGGTCCCTCAGCTCCAAAGCTAGAGTCTGAGAAGTGGCTGCCCTTTCCCTGGGATGCAGGTGAGAGTCCCTCTGAACCACCACTGCACACACCCCAGTACAGGCTCATAACCCAGATCAGCTCCCTGTGAGAGAGTCAAGAGCCCCGGCAAGTGGAGGAGTTGGTGACCTCAAAGATCCCTCTCAATCTCTAGGCCAAACCCAAATTCCACGATCCCTCATCTCCTGGGTAGTGATGGGGAAGGAGGAGGGATAGCCTGAATGGGATGAGGGGTGTGGAGACTGTCCCTGAGTCCAGGCACCTCAGAGAGGCCAGCTCTGCCAAGAAGACTCAGAAAGAATCAGGAGGAAGCCTCTTTTGTGGAACTCTATCCTAAATGAGAAAGCCGTAGGACCCTCATATTCAGCCTTGGAGCTTAGCAGCCTGAGGTTGCGTCCTCACTTCATTCCCTCCAACAGCTACTCTTCCCCTTCTCCAGGGAATGAAATAGCCAGGCTCAAGATACCATGCCCAGCTCTGCCTCAGGGTGTCTGGGAATTGGGCACCTGGGCAGGTACCCAAAGGCATGACTCTGGCAGCCTGGGATCTGCCCATTTCCCTTCTGCTTGGCATTGACTCTATAACTGGCAATCTCATTGGAACCACCTGGAGATGCTTGCTTCCTGCAAGGGGATGTGGGACTCAGCCAGGACCCCCACCCTCCAAAGGGAGGTGCTTTCCTTCAGAGAACTTGGGCTCCTCCTGAGGAGGCTAGAACCCCAGGCTGAGCTTCTGGGAGCTGAGGCATCTCTGTTTCTCCTGGAGAAGAAGCCCCCAAAGTCAGGGTCCTCCTAGAACCTCATTCCCATCCCAGCACAACCTGAGGGGATGGCCAAGTTGGGGTTACCCTAGGACAGGAATACTCTCCTCCATCAGGATGGAGCTCACTCTTCTAAAACTTCAATGTCCATGGCATCACCATCCTTCCAAGTACCCAGGTTCAAGTCGTCAAGTCCCCCTTGACTTCTCACTCTCACTCACCCCCAAATCTGGCTGATTTTTTCTCCCCCACATCTCTTGGCTGGGTCTCCTCTACGCATAGACCCAACTTGGGTTCACTCCTGGTCTACACTGTTACACTAGTCTCCTAACTGGTGTCTTCCCCATTCTCCTCTCCAATATCCACCACTCAGCCACCAGAGTGATTTTCCTAAATTGTACATCTGACCCATCATCCCCTTATCCCCTCCCTCAAAAACCTTGAATGCCTCCCTCTTGTCTCTGGAATCAACCACAAATTCCTCTGCCATTGAGAGCTTGTCACAACCAGTGCCTCTCCTATCTTTCCAGTCTTCATTCAAATTACTCCCCGGCCCTTCAAATAGGTATGCTGTGTCTTAAATATAGTACCTCATCTCCCACCACCGGGCCTTTGCATTATCTGTCTCCCATGCCCAGAATGCTCCCTCTGTCTCAGAATCCCTGGATTCCTGTACATCTCAGCTCAAAGCCTGGAAGTCTTTCCTTAGCTCCCTAGCTACTAGTGCTTCCCCCTGTCAGATTGCTATCCATCCTTTCTATCTTGCTTTCAACGTATATTTTGTCTCCCATTAAAATAGAAGCTCTTCAAAGGTAGACATTATTTTCACTTTTTTTCTCGATTAGTGCCAAGCACAGTGCCTGGCATAGAGCATTAATGAATGATTGTTGATTGAACAATTGACTTACTGTAGGTCATACCTTTCTGGAATCTCTGGATTGTCCTTGAGGGACACTAAGGTGGAAGGCTGGGTTACTGGTCCTGTAGGCTTGTATCCCACAAAACTGAGGTTAAAAAGATGAGTGGGGGACCCCATAAGCCAGCTTTGATGTTGGGAGAGGGGGTCTATGCCCAGAGCTCAGCAGAGATAAAAGTGGACAGCTGGCCCCCATCTTCTCAGTTTCTCTGGAGCTGGCCACCTTCAGGACCCAGGGCTGAGATAGAAAGGGGGGAGAGGGAGACAGGACAAGCTTTTACCCTGGTATGGACAGTATGACAGCCTCCAGGTGGACTTTCTGGCCTCTCCTGGCTCTATTCTCATTTTGTGGTCTGGGCTGACCATCTCATACAGAGGACATCAATACACTAAGCAGGTAAAAACTTTTCCCCATCCAAGCCTGCACAGGATACAATGTAAAGAGCTATGATTCTGGAGTCAGAGGTGCTGGGTTCCAATTCTGCCTCTGGCAACTTTGGATGAGTCACTTAACCTCCAAGGGCATCAGGTTCCTCCTGTCTGTGAGGGTTCAAGGGACTCATTCTCCCAATTCACATTCTGACTAGCAACGTCCTCCCTCTCTCCTTAGAGGTCTAGGGGTAACCTTGAGGAGATGCGGTGATTGCTTCTCTAGTATGATTCATGAGCCCCCACTGAGTGTATCCCCTCCCCAGCATAAACACCAGCTAACTTTCCCTAATATTAAAATGAGGTGACTAGACTCAGTGGCCTCTGAGGTCCCCTTCCATCTCTGGAGCTATACACTTGTTTGTTGAATGAATTATTGACATGATGAAAACTGAGAGCCAGGGATGGGAACTAGAGCAGAAAGAAAACAGTTGTAATGGTTAACATTTATATAGCAATTTAAGGTTTTCAAAGCACTTTACATGTATTATCTCCATTGATTCTTACAACAGGCCTGGGGGTTTCATTCCTGTTTTACAGAAGAGAAAACTGAGGCTGAACACGGTTGTGTCTTGCCCAAAGTCACACAAGTAGAAAGCAAGTCTTTCTGACTCCCGCCAGTAGGAGGAATGCGGATGCTTGGGGAGACAGATATTGCACCCCAAGAAAAAAGATGGAGGCTTAAAAATCCCCTTCCTGGAGGGTGGGTGGGGTGGAAGCCCCTAGGCTTCTGTGGTTCCGAGCTCCTTGCCCTGGGCCGGGAGGGGCCGGGCTGAAGGCTCCAGCAGCCTGGGGTGAAGTGCTCAGCCCTGAGTCAGAGGGCCTGCTTCCAGAGCTGCCGTCGCCATTGCAGGAGGTCCAGGGGCCACAGGATTCTAGGCTTTACCCAAAAGCTCCTATGTGACCTTAAGTAGGTCACTTCCCTCTCTGAGATTTCAGTTTCCTCATGTGGAACATGGCAGAGAGACGATGACCTCAGGTTCAGATTGCAACATGCTTTTGGCCACAGTCAGTGAAGGGATCTGTTTTGTTTGAGTATACAAGTTTCTAACAGGGATTTTATTTTTCTTTCTATTTCAATGGGAGCGGGGGAGGGGGGAAGAGAAAAAGCACTTTTGTTCATTGAAAAAAATAACTTAAAAAATAACAGGGTCAGGCTAGATGGTTTGATTTTTTTTTTATTGCGAAACCTGTTTATTTCCATGGTATAGGGAGTTAGTTCCCTTTGCTGATACATGTCTGCAATGCTCTGCAACTTATATTCTTAGAGACATACTTGGGGATGAGGTGGGGAGGGGGGGTCAGTGACTTGCCCAGGATCACAAAGACAGGAGGTGGCAGGAGTTTCTAGTCTTCCTAACCCCAAGGCCATCACTCTATCCACTCTACTACACTGGCTCTCTGGCTAGATGGATTTTAATGGTCCTCACAATTCTATGATCCTATCATCTATAAAACTGGATTCACAGACACAATGAGGGGGGAAAGTGGTAGAAACCCTGCCTAGAATCTGAAAGACCTGCCTCTTACCAGTCTGAGAGACCCTAGGCTACTCTTAAATCTCAGTGCCCCAGGCAGTTAATAAACATTTATTAAGAACCTACCTCACACCAGACTTTGTGCTAAAGGGAAGGGATTACAAAGAAAAGCAAAAGTCAGTGCCTGCCCTCAAGGAGCTTTTAATCTAAAAGGGTTGAAGACACACAACCAAGACAAACAAGACTTATTCAGGATAAATTAACAAAGAAAAGTCCTAAAATTAAGTAAGAAGGGTGGAGAAAGGGTGCCTGCAGAAGGTGGGATTTTAGCGGAGGCTTAAAGGAAGCGGGGAAGCCTGGAGGTGAGGAGTGAGAGCATTCCAGGCACCCGAGCAGTCCATGCCAGTGTAATCTGGACGTGGAGTTTATCTTTTGAGGAACAGCCAGGAAGCCAGTGTCACTGGTTCAAACTGTATGGGGGGAAGAGGAGGACGCATAGTGTAAGGTAACTGGAGGAGAGCGTGTGGTAAAGGGATTTGAAC
>JAQQSW010008798.1:0-13384 GCA_028646575.1 Pseudocheirus occidentalis
TATAGTCATATGAAAAAATGCTCTAAGTCACTATTGATGAAAAAATGCAAATTAAAACAACTTTGAGGTACCACATCATATCTATAAGATTGGCTAACACGATGAAACAGGAAAATGATAAATGTTGGAGAAGATGTGAGAAAACTGGAACATTAATTCTTTGTTGGTAGAGTTGTAAACTGATCCATTCTGGAGAATTAATTTGGAACTATGCCCAAAGGACTATAAAACTGTGCACACCCTTTGATCCAGCAATACCACTTCTAGGTCTGTATCCTAAAGAGATCCTGAAAAAGGGAAAAAGCACCATATGTACAAAAATATTTATAGCAGCTCTTTTTGTGGTGGCAAAGAACTGAAATTGAGGGGATGTCCATCAATTGGGATATGACTGAACAAGTTGTGGTATATAAATATAACAGAATACTATTGTTCCTTAAGAAATGATGAGCAGGTAGACTTCAGAAAAACCTGGAAAGATTTATATGAACAGATTCTGAGTGAAGTGAGCAGAACCAGGAGAACACTGTACATGGTAACAGCCATATTGTGTGATGACCAACTTGGACAGCCTTAACTCTTCTCAGCAATGCAATGATCTAAGACAATTCTAAAAGACCAAGGACGGAAAATGCTATCTACGTTCAAAGAAGGAACTATGGAGTCTGAATGCAGACCAAAGCACACTGTTTTCTCTCTTTTATTTTTTGTTTCTTCCTTCTTGTGGCTTTCCCCTTTGGTTCTAATTCTTCTTTATAACATGACTAATGTGGAAATATGTTTAATGTGATTTTACATTATATCAGATTGCATACCATCTTGGGAAGGGGGAAGTAGAGGGAGGGGTAGAAAATTTAGAACTCAAAATCTTACATAAGTGAATGTTAAAAATTAAAAACAAACAAAATTTTAAAAAAGAAAAAGAAGTAGATTATTGGTTCTTTGCAGCCAAGGCCTATTTTGTTTTTGTCTTTGTCACCAGTACTTGGCACAAAGCACTTTATACGAGTTTGTTAAAATGAAATAAGTAAACACAAGCACAAATAGGGGGCAGGCATAACCTCAGAATTAGTTACTTACCTTTTGTAGCCACTCTTAAAATGGACATGTCATCCCATAGAGAAGAACATGAAGGTAAAAATTCCTTCTTTAGCACCATGGCTTCAAGTCGAAGTGAATAGCTAAGCGACAAAAAGAAAAAAGAAAGAAAAAAAGAAAAGAAAAACCTTTACACAAAAACATCAATAATCAAAGAACTCACTATGAAAAGAATAACTAATACATCCTTACTTTGGCACCTGAATTAGGAAGTATATAAAGGAATCTGCCAGAGACAGCTTGGTTGCATCTCCACTAAATGTTTTTAATTTCTTTACCTAAAAGACAAATAAGAGGAGAATAGAGAAATAAGAGTTTATGATCAAAAACTTTAGCACTGCCTGGATTTTTTTTTTATTTTAAAGAGCTAAAGAAAATCATTACAAAAGCAAAGATGAATACAGACAATGAGAACTGTTATGATCACACACAGGCTTATAACTCTATGGATTTTATTTTTTCCCATATTCATAGATATGAAACAGAAGTACCTGAATTAAATACATGAAACTATGAAACATCCTGAGCAGACACCAATAGGGTGTAATAAACGGAACCAGAATATTAGCTCCTTGAGGACAGGGACTATTGCTTTTGTCTTTGTATCTCTAGCACCTCTCACAATGCCTGGCACATGGCAACCATTTACTAATTGTCAAATGTAAATGGTTTGAAATATCAAAAGAACAAGAAAAAAGTTTAATGATTTGAATAAAGGATACATTGAGTCTGATGGGAATATTGTGAAGGGGAACATTATTCCAACACTAACCTAAGGTCAATGCTTTCCAGGTAAAATGTATACTATGCTAGTTTTTATATATATGTTAGGAACTAAACACCCTTGGATGAGATCTAACATCTACATTGTATCAAATTCCTGGAATAAACAGTTTTATGGAAAGGGACTGGTATATTCTGAAGTTCTCAAGCAAGAGGCAGGGGGGAAAGGAAAAGTCTACCTTATTGAAAAGTTCTTCAAAATTTTTTTCCAGGATTAACTGAAGAAGAAAAAAAATACGGGGTGGCTAGGTGGCGCAGTGAGTAGAACACCAGCCCTGGAGTCAGGAGGACCTGAGCTTAAATCCAGCCTCAGACACTTGACACACTAACTAGCCATGTGACTTTGGGCAAGTCACTTAAAGTGTTGATCTCCAACACACACTTAGCAGATCAGTTCACTAAGATTTCTTAGTAAAACCACTTGGAAGACCACTTGTGTATATAATACCTTAATAATACCAAAAGTAGAACATGAAAAAGAATGAAGGGAAAAGGAAACTAGAGGTGACCACAACAACCAATATGCTTCTTGACTCAGTCTGGATTTTCTACCTCCTTTCTAAGCATTCATGTCGTAATGCCAATCAGATAATCAGAGTGGGCATAAGGGAAACTATCAGGGGGACCTGGAACAGAGGTGTGTGGTGGAAGGAAGGGACTGAAGGCAATACTTCTTAGACCTTTCCCCTGGCTGGGAGCTGGGTCCAATCCCTTCCTCTCTCCCAGCAGGATAAAGAGGCCATATGTGCACTCTTCTTAAATGTCCTAATGTCTCTATTTTCACTCTGTCTTCATTTGAGGGAAGATTAACAGACTAGATAGAAGAGAAAAAAACAATAAAACCCAGCTCTTCAACTGGGAAAATCTAAAAGAAAAGGGCTTTTTCTGTTCTATTTTTCCAGCACAGGGAGAAAATTAAATTATCCAAGTGACAATTGCTCATACCAATGTGTTCTGATAGTAAAAGTGGTAAATAAAGCAAGGAGGGAGGTCAGTGCTGCTTCAAGTTCCCTTTATGACAGAATCAAAAGAGAATTGAGTCTAGACCCCAGTTTCTGATATTTATCAGCTCTATGACTATGAGAAGTGATTTAAGTCCACTAAGCTTGAGCTTCCTAATCTATGAATCTAGCATAATGACTAAAGGAACAACCTTGAAGTTCAGAATACTGGGCTCCAGTTCTACCTCTGACACTAATGAACTGTTGGTGGAGATGTGAATTGGTCCAGTCATTATGGAAATCAATCTGAAACCATGCCCTAAGAACCACTGACCCAGCAATATCACTATCAGGCTTATACCCCAAAGAGAGCAGAGGAAAAGGAAAAGATCCTATATACCCAAAAACATTTACAGTGTTTCTTTCTGAAGTACAAAAGAAATTAAAGGGGGGATACCTATTAGGGAATGGTTAGACAACTGAATGGAATATTATTGCATTGTTAAAAAAAAAATCACAGAATAGTTTCAGAGAAAACTGGGATGACCTGAATGAATGATGCAGAGTATAGTGAGAACCAGGAGATAATGTATACATTATAATTAATAAATATCACAGATAATTAATACATAATTGATATGTTATTAATATAAATTAATAAATAATACATTTATAACATTATAAAGAAAAACTTCAAAAGACTTGAGAACTCTGATCAATGTAATGACCAACCATGGTCCCAGAGGACTGTTAAGGAAGTATGCTATCCACCTCCTGACAGAGAGGCAATAGCCTCAAGATGCAGCATGAGACTTAGATGCAGCTGATGTGAGAATCTGTTTTACTTGAGTGCAGAGATTTGTGTTTTTTAAATAAGTTTGTAATTGATATTTTGATCATTACACTGCCATAGTATACTATGTATGCCTCTCCTCCTCTTCCCCCTCCCACAGAACCATTCCATATGACAAAAAGTATTTTTTAGGGGAATTGGGGGGAGTCATCACCAATGATACATTGAAGAAATCTGGCAACAGGTGCAATGTTTAACACCTCCCACCTCCATGAAGGGATAGGTTGGGGTGTGTGTTCTCATATTTCTTCATTTGGACTCTGCATATTTGTTACAGGGATGTAGGCGTTCTTTTTCTTTTCAAATGGAAGAGTAGGGTGAGACAGAGGAAGGGTATACGTATGAGGAAGAAAAGGAGTCACTGAAGCATCTTGTTTGAAATACAGAGAAAATTAGGGAGGCTAGGAAAAAACTCAGGTAGTGGAATAGCTTTGACAACTACAGATTAATCAGGATAGAAATCTGTATTTTTATGTACAATCCTCTTTTCTGCTCTGCTATGTACATGAAAATGGCTTTTTATTTGATGTTTAAGCTGAGAATAAAAATAAATCTAAAAAATGTTTTTGAAGTTCTGATTCTGATACATACTAGCTATATGTATGACCTTGGGCAAGCCTAAATGGCAATGCCTTTAGGGAACTCTCAGGTTTTTAAGTTAAAGTTGCAGATGTGCATGATAGTTTCCACACTGGGAATTCACTGAAGAGATGAAATCAGAAGAATGAAAACCAAACTAAAAATTGAGGACACCTGTAGTACTTTTCAAGGTTGCTATGAGTAGCAAACAAAGAGACACAAACTGTTTTGTAAATCTTATACTATGCAGTTTTAGGGTTATAGATTAAAGAGTGAAGGGACCTTGGAGACCACTAAATCCAACTTTCTCATTTTACAGATAAGGCAACTGAGTCACAGAGAGATCAGGTAATTTGCCTAGGGTCATGGCTAGGAAGGTGAAATCTGAACCCAGTTATGCCCTTTGAACCCAGACATCACCACTCCAGAAAATGATGGCTCGAGCATTCCATCACTAACATGTCCCTAGTACATTCTTCAGTTTCTCCATTTGGCACTACTTCTTCTTTAGATTCTTCCCTACCTCTCCTTGTCCCTCTAACTGCCCGCCCCCTCCCCTCGAAATCTCACCCCTCTGCTCTAGCTTTTCTGGCACTGAGATCTTTTCTGGCACCTAATCCTCAGGAGAAGGAGTACAATGAACTTCAGGTCCTCTGGTGCCAGAAGCCGCATGGTACTAACGCCACCCACAAAAACTTGCTCTTGCTCAGGACATCTGTCACTAGCTTTTTTGCAGCTACTACTCCCTTCAACAGCACAGATATGCTGGAGTCGTTTAGGGAGGGGAGAAGAAAGGAGGGGAAGTTTGGGGACTCAGCCGAGGGACTGTCAGGGAGTTCCTGATGAAGGAAACGAGCTCACAGTTAGAGTGGAGAGGGTGTGGTGAATTGGAACCAACAGTAAGTACTGTAAACAAGGAGGAGTGTGACAGGGCTTGTCAGATTGGAAAGCTGATGATCCAGCACCAGGGAAAGCAATGCAGACCAGCTGCTGCTTATTTCAGAGCTGGGAGGTAACTTAAGGAGTCTACACCCAGGCCCTGGGATGGGCTAACCAACCACCTGAGGTTAGAAAATGAAGCCAGGCAGAGAGGCTCAGATGCTTAGTCCCTGTGTGGTCTTGGGGAAAGTCACTTAACTTCCTTGGGTCTCTTTTACCACATCTGGGCTACATGGCCTCTGAGGTTCCTTCCAGCTTTAAAGCTAAGATCCAATGACTCTAATATTCTCAACAAAGCTAACAGTCCTCAGTGTTCTGGGAAGAAAGATAATCTTTAAAATTAATGTATTATTTTGATACATATTACCTTTTTCTCCCAAGAGAGGCTCTCTGGTAATCATTACAATTGACATTTGTATAGCTTTCTACAGTTTTAAAAGCACTTTATACACATCTCACTTATAAATTTGGAAGCTGAGGCTCAGAAAAGTTGAGATGTACCCGCACTCAGGTGGTATCAGAGGTGGATTTGAACACAGGACTTCATAACTTATGCTCTTTTTGTTTATCTCTGCATCCCTCCACTTTCCAGCAACATCAACACAAAGCTGCTGCTCTGATACTACTCCCATCTCTAGCTTTCCTTTATTTACACATTGTCTTCCTCTGCTAGAAGGGAAGTTCTCTGAGGGCAGAGATTGTCTTGCTTGCTTATACTGGCATCCCCAGCAGTGAACAGAGGGCATGGAACATACTAAGCACTTTATAGGTAATTATTTATTTAGCTATTTACTGGATCCTGAGATAAGGATGGATATAAAAAACTTAGTCCTAACTAGGATACAGCTGTGGAAGAAAAACTTATGGAGGTGCAGTTAGATGGCACAGTGAATAGAGCACCGGCCCAGGAGTCAGGGGCGCCTGAGTTCAAATCTGACCTCGGACACCTGACACACTTATTAGCTATGTGACCTTGGGCAAGTCATTTAACCCCAATTGCTCTTCTTCCTGCAAGCAAAGAAAAGTCTATAGAAAGCCCTGGTGTCCCCTAAATATGAACTAAAGTTATAATAAAATCATGCTTGTTTTATTTTTTGCCCAAAATAACATGACATCCAAGGAACAGCCAACTTAAGATCAGAAAGAGTCATCAATCAAGACTGAACACCAAGTAATGAATGTTTCGGTAGTAGCAGTTTCTGCAGGGGGTGTGGAAGGACTCCATAGTAAAGAAGGGAGAACTGATACAATTTGAATGAACGAGATTATGTAGATCATACCAAATATAACATCATAACAAACAAACAAGCATTCCTTACCAATAAAAACATAAAATCGTTCAGATCAGTACAAATTATAGTATGACACCTTTAGAGTTCCTTTCACAATCTCAAGACTTCATAATTATTAAGCTTTATTAATTAATCTTAATCCTTTAATTTACAATTGGGAATTCTAAGGTACAAAGAAAACTATAGATTATGAAGATGCATCTAAAATGCCAGGTTACCAATTAAGTCCTTAAACGTGACATTTTAAAATAGTTTCCCACTGACCCCAGAAGAAAGCACAATTGGGCTTCTTAATGCATTACTTGGAGAGCCAATTGTACAAAAGAGAAGAGGTGTCATAACTTAGGGAGCTTTCACAAAGTTTGATCTTCTCTATTGCTCTAATAAGAGAGGATTTCTGACAAATCTGTACAAATTGTTAATTCACTCTACCCTGCTCCCTCAATTCACTCTGAATATTAATCAAACTAATTTTGTTTCTCAGACCAAATGGTCTGTTACGCTGAATTTTTTTTTCACTTTTCAGTCATTTGGATTGGTGGATTATTTACAAATAGCTCCATACCAACACTGTGGTATTTTTTCTTTCTTTAGTTTCAAAAGTGGGTTGTTTTTTTAAGGAAGCAGAAACTAGGCTGTTGAGTTTACTAAGGTTGGGAACTCCTTAGGAGAACTTATCAGTGCAGGCTGGGACTTCTCAGGAGTTTAAGAGTTTTAGAAGTTTTAGACTTGTCCAGGGTAACACAAGGTATGTGTCAGATGTGGGACTTAAACCCACATCTTTCTGACTCTGAAGTCGGCTCTCTTTCTACTACTCCACTCTACTTATCTCAAATGTGTTTTCCTTTCAGAGAAGAAAAAAAATTTAACTGAGGCAAAGGAAATCATAATCTGATGAACCAAGACTAGCCTCTTTATTTTTAAATTTATTGTTTTGATGCATAAGTTGGCATTTTAAATGCATCTTAAGAATCTATAATTCTCTATAATATAAAGAATAAGTTACAAGGGGTAAGACTAATATTTCTAAAGAGTCTTGGGATGGCAAAAGGAATGCTAAAAGTGTCATATTATAAAATGGATCTTAACTATGTTGGGTTTTAACTGATGAGGAATGTGGATTTCTGTTAGGATGCATATGGACTAATCATCAATAAGCATTTGTTGGATGGCTACCATGGACCAAGGACTGTGCCCCAGTAGCTCTCACTGTGGCCAGAAGAGCTATAAAAACAGAGACCTTTCAGCATAAAAAGACTCAAAATATCAAGTCTACTTCCATCACAATAAGAGCAGAGTGAATGCAATCAGCCCCCACATTCAGAACCCTTCCCTCCCTAAAACCAATGTACCTCTTCTGACTCCGGCAAAAGCTTGAGAAATTCTTGCAATGTTTCTGGTCCGTAATGTTCACCATTTCCTTGGAGGATATCTTCTACTATGGACTGGGGAGACCTTGAAGAGAGAGTGGACCAAACCCCATTTCACGTTTGCTGGTACCAACTGGAGGTACGATCCAGGGGAAATGAAAGACACAAACACCCATCTCTCCTGCCCAAACACACACCCTTTCAAGCCTACAAGCTCCCCATTTTGACAAGCTGTTTTGTATCCCTGCTCCCAACAGCTGCATGGATTGCCAGGGAAACAGCATGACTCTCTCTAGTGCAACGTTCAATGTTGCCTTTACACAGAAAACAATCCACCAGCCACCCAGAGAACCTCAAAGCGGCAACAGCTGCTGTAGGCCTTTTTTTCTCTCTCCTGGTGAAGAACAACATTAAGTTGAAGCATCTTTGACCTTCCTTATTAAAACTTTATATATTGACTTGTTTGTTTGTTTTTTCAGGGTAGTGGTGGTGGTGGTAAGGAAACTGGGCTCAAGACTACCTCTTTTCATTTTGGATAGATCTCTTGCAGTTAACAAATTTCTGCATCCCCAGTTTCAACATACACTTAAAGGACAAAGATAAGCCTGCCAACCTATTGCCACAGTAGGATCCAAGTGGAGCCCCGGGATAATTCTTACTGCATCTAAAATCACTTGCCTATTTTTTCACAGGCTAAACCAGCAGAGAGTGACATACTCATGCAGCATTATCAACTACCCCATCTAAAAAGAGGATGAAGAAGCTGAGGGGGAGGGAAGGGATTTTCACTCATTAAAATTTAATCCCTCCATCACACCCTAGGTCTGAAACTTTCCTTAATAATAGCAATGCTGTCAACATCCGAACTGTGCCAACACAAGATCTTACTTTTTGAACTGCTTGAGAAATATTCCAATGTTCATGCACCGTTTTGCATCCAAGACTGAAATCTGGGGGAGAAAAAAATGACATTATTAGAACATCAACAAAAAAGGAAAGGAACTAAAACCTATCAAACATAAAATCAGGTTTTATTGCAACCAACACACAAGTTTGAGGATTGATAGTCTAGACAGCTTTCTTTTACAACATGAAGGATTACCCATTTCTTTAAAAAGGGGAGGAAGGGCAGTGGTCTTTTCTTGGAAACAATACAGCCCACCCACTATTAATAGCCACAATTCGGAAACAGATGTCTGAATCTATGCTATAGTAGGCTTGAACTGAGAGAGTTAGATCTAATAGTTAAGGTTTATAATACACAGTGATTCCAGCCCTGGTTGGGAGATGGTGAAGGAAATCTCTACATATTTTAATGACTCTCATGAAATCCTCTGTTCCATCCATGCTTCCCCCCTAAAAAGCTAAATTATGGTTGCTTGTATTTAAAAAATACTTGTCTAATAGCATACTTAGGCAGGGCAGAGGAAGAAGGATCTCAAAATCAAATGCATTTGTTACTGTAGCAGTTCTAAAAAGGTTGCAAATAACAGAACCTATATAACATAAAATGCAAACCCAGATTTCTTTCTGCATTTACTCTGCTGCGCTGTCAACATGCAAACTTCAGCTGCTGCCTGCTTCACATGCATGCTTCACATGCTCCAGGCAGAAAGATTTTTAAATACTACAGCTTTCTAGGGTGCTTAAATTCTTCATTTCAGACACATTTTTCCTTTGGGTAGGGTCATTGGTTTGCATTCAAATGTATCACCATAAATAATTAATTAGATAAGGTTAATCAGATTGGAAAACAGGCTGAATTGAACTTTTTTTTTTTGGACCAGTCTTTTAATTTCTCTAGAAGTAAAAACCCAGGATGCAGAGAAGAAAGATTAAACTTAACGGGGAAACAATTTTTTTTCCATTTGTTCTTTTAATAAAGTGGAGATTTTCTACAAATAAGAATGTTGTTTTAACCCTTTTCCTTTTCCAAATGAATGTTATTATTCTGAACAAAAGAATTCATTTACAAACTAAAGTTTCCTGGTTCTGTCAGGGACCTTACATAGTTCTCTAAGAAGATGCAAACCCACTCTAACCAATGGTATGTCACAGTCTTCTATAAGGTTAATCTTTTGCAAGACTGAATTTGGTGAAAGAAGAATAAAATACACATTTTAAAATGACAATCTGGTGGGGTTTTTCTGATGACAGTCAATAAACAACCTCTTGATTTACCAGCCCAAGGGATATATTTCATTTTATCGATTTATCTACTAGTCATAAAAAAACAACTCCAGATGCTAAGGGGTAGGCAGACTCCTCAGTAGTACTCTCACCAAGTACTTTGGGTTTGACTTCAGTATTGAAGAAGGGAGGCAGAGGAGAGAAAGAATGAGAAAGAGGAATTCAAAAATAATACTCTGAAAGAATCTAGAATTTAAAGTTCTGCAAGACCTGCAACTAGGAATTAAGATATACAGGGGCTGGGATAGGGAGACCCTCCCTGCCCTACCAGAAAGTAAGAGAGCAGAGCAGGGGAGGGGATTTACAGTGGGATTGCTGTTTTGGGGTTGGGGTAGGGGAAAGAAGGGGAAAAAATGTGTAATTCAAAAATGTCATGAAAATGAATGATGTAAACAAGAAAACAAATAAAATAATACTCTGTCAAAAAAAAAAGATCAAGGAATGGGAATTTAGGATTATATGGTCATAAATTTTGAGGAAGAAACAACCTGGCGGATGATCTAATCCAGGACTGTAACCTCTTGTGTGTCATAGACACCTCTGGCAGTCTAGTGAAGCCTATGGACTCCTGCTCCAAATAATATTTTTAGCCTAAATTCATAATTGAAGGCCATGCTAAATTCCAGTCAGAAGTTAGTAAAAACTCTTCAGAGTACTTACAGTGCCCGAATCCCTGATCTTTAAAATCCCTCATCTAGTCAAATCCTCCCACTTTACAGGTGAGGAAACTGATTTGTCCAAAATCATACTACTTAATAAACAGCAGAACCAGAATTTGAACCCAAGTCTTCTGATTCCAAGTTCAGGGCTACATTTGTTCTTTTGCATTTATTTGTATTTATTCTACCTAAACCTTAGTTTACCAAGTTTTAATCCACAACTGTACTTGATTCACTGAAAAAACATATGCTATTGGGGCGGTTGGGTGGCACAGTGAATAGAGCACTGGCCCTGGAGTCAGGAGGGCCTGAGTTCAAATCCAGCCTCAGACACTTAACACTTACTTAATTGGCCGTGTGACCTTGGGCAAGTCACTTAACCCCAATTGCCCTGCTTTTCCCCCTCCAAAAAGCAAAAAAAAAAAAAAAAGAAATAAAACTATATGCTTTTTTACTTCTTGATAGACTAAAAGCTCACTGAAGTCAGGGACAATTTCAGTTTTTGCCTTTGTATCCCTAACACTCAGCATAATAGCTTATATTATGTAATAGGGGTTCAATAAATGATTGTTGATTGATTCTCTGAGATTACTGGATCAGCTCCTGATTTATTCACTGATTGCTCCTCAGCACTCACATACCAAGATTATCTTCCTCCTCCTCAGTCCTCTATTGTTCTATCATTTTTACACCAAAAACCACTGAAAAAGAGGGTCTGAATGCTTTGCAGAATACTTCCCCTCAACATTCCTTTCCCCATTTTTGTCCCTCTTAATGTGTTCTGCTCTTTCCTTCTTCAGATTTGTCCTACATGACAAATTCACTGCCCCCTCTTCTCCCCTAAAGTAGGGAGTTCAGATAAACAGTTAACTTGATCATATTAATTCATCTCTCCTAATATATGGCAAAGATACAAGACAAAGTAAAACACTTCTGAAAGGTTATAAAGTTTTCCAAATAAGACATAAGAATGTTCAAAATCACTAATAATCAGAGACCTACACTTAGTTAAGACCACCTTGAGATACCATTTCATATCTATCAAGCTAGTAAAAAATCTAAAAGATGGAAAAACTCATTGCTGGAGCTGTTGGAATTCAGAAGTGCTAATTTACCACCAGAACTATGAATTCTGTCACCTGTCCTGAAAAACAAAGGAAACACAAAACAATTTGAAATTATGTAAAAGTTATTAAGCTGTTAATACCCTTTGCCCAATGAGTGTACTACTGGGACCATATGCAAAGGCAGTGAATGATGGCAAGAAAAAACCCTCATGTACAAAAATGTTCACAGCAGGATCATCTGTGACAGCCAAATGCTAGAAACAAAGCACGTGCTCAGTTATTAGGGGATAATGAAACAATCTATGCTATGTTAATATAATGGATTATATATTATATATATATATATATATATATATTACATATATATAATATGTGCTATTATATATAGCACATATTCCTGTGCTGTAAGGAATGACAAATATGAAGAATTCTGAAAATTAAAGGAAGATTTTCTGAACTGGGACAGAATGAAGCAAATTGACCCAAAAGAACAATACAGATTACGATTGTAACAGTGTCAAGATGAAAGGGCAACAAAACTCTTGTCAAAACACAAAAGTAAAGACTAGTACCACAGTGTCATAGTTAAAGAACACATCCTTCAGCTCTGTTAACAGAGTAGATCAAGGGAAAGAGGTGAAAAGATATAGTTCTCAAAAGACCTACAAACTGCTAACAATATGAAATAATGCTCCCAAGTCCCCGGTAATAAGACAAACACAAATCAAAACAACCCTGAAGTTTCATCGCACACCTAGCACTCAGCAAACTGGCAATGATGAAAGATGAGAAAATCAATGCAGGAGCGCTTACAGAAAGATGAATTGTTGGTGGAGTTGTGATTAGTTCACTCGTTCAGGAAGGCAACATGGAGCTATATGAAAACTATGGAACTATATAAAAAGTGATTGAAATATCTATCCTCTTTGACCCAAAGATTCCACTGCCTTTTCTTTACCTTAAGAAGTCAATGACCAAAAAAAGGCCCAAACATGGATAAGATCAAAGTATGGATAACAACAAATTTTGTAGTTACAAAGAACCAGAAACAAATGTCCATCGACTGGGGAATGGCTAAACAAATTGTGGTACATGAATGTAATGGAATATTCTGTGCTATAAGAAATGATGACTATAGAGAAATTAAAATTGAGAATTATATGAAATGAAACAAAGTAAAATGAACACAACCAGGAAAATAACATATATACAATACAATGACTTCAATAATATAAATGAAGGATGACGAGAACAAAATTACTGAAAATGGATGCTACAAAATTATAATGGCCAAGCTTGGCCCCAAAGAAGACATATGAGAAGATACCTCTCCCTTCTGCTTCTTTGCAGAAGTGGGGGACCATTTGTTTCTAATCCTGACCATTAACACCACGTTTTTTTTCAACATACTAACTAATTCTGCCAAATCTTTTTTCCTTCCTCTTTTTCCAACCTTTATCATAAAGAATGGCTCTCTGAGATAGGATATGGGAAGGAATGCAGTGGAAAATGTAGGCAATATAAAAACAAGCAGGAACAATTAAAACTTGCTTTTAAAAACAATAAATTAGGGAATATACTTTGTAGAGAGATTTTTCTGGGTGTTTGGTTAT
>JAQQSW010008799.1:0-13383 GCA_028646575.1 Pseudocheirus occidentalis
CTATCCTACCTACTTATCTATCTATCTATCTATCTATCTATCTATCTATCTATCTATCTATCTATCTGTCTCTGTCTGTCTGTCTGTCTGTCCATCCATCTGTCTGTCTGTCTGTCTATCTATCTTACCTACTTATCTATCTATCTATCTATCTATCTATCCATCTACACACATATAAAACCATTTCATACATACTTCTATTTATTAGTTCTTTCTCTGGATATAGATAGTATCTTCCTTTTGTAGGTCCTTTATAGTTAAATTCGGTGTTTATAATAGTGAAAATGACTTAGTTGTTTAAAGTCATTCTTAAAATAATATTGCTGTTGTGGTACACAACATTCTCTTGCTTCTGCTCATTTCTCTCTTCAGTATTTTGTGCAAGTCTCTCCATGTTTTCTAAAATCATCAAGTTCATTATTTCTTATAGTATGGTGATATTCCATCACAATCTTAAACCAGGCATTCCAGAATGTATGAGCATCTCCACAATTTCCAGTTCTTTTGTATCCCCAGTGTTTAACATTGTGCCTGACTAATAAATGCATGTTGACTTGACAACATTTACTCCTGTCGCCAGTAAAACATTAGTATTTTTTTTAAGACAAGAATTAATTTTTGGTTTTATCTTTGGATTACTAGCATTTAGCAAAAAGCAAAAACAAAAACCCTCAAAACAAAAAATCAAACCCTTATGAATGCTTATTGAATCAAATTGAATTGAACGTGAATTCTAGAATGCTAGAACTTCAAGAGACCTTTGTAGATCATCTGGACCACTCCCCAGACCTTAGTTAGGTTTGTTTCCCGATTAGGGTTTCATTTCCCTGTGTCTTGAAGGAAGCTTCCCCTTATTTTTTTTCCTGGGGAAGGATGGAGCAGAGATATCATTGGGGTGAATCTGCAAATTCCACCTTGATCTATAAGGGATTATTATTGGTGGGGCCATCACCAGTCATCTTGACCTTTGTCTTGCCCTGGACTTCAAAACCTGAGATTGACTTTTGATCATCTCTGCCCCACTCATATCCAATCCATGCATAAATCAAGATATGACCCTTGTGATGTCATTGGTCCTCCTTGAGAATGAAGGACAAACATAACAACTTTTAACATCTTTCATTTTGATTGGTGATGACCTGACCAAAAATAATCCATTATTCATCAAGGGGCTATTTCCAGATTCACCCCCATGCAACCTGTGCTCCATCCTATTCCAGGAAAAACAAATGAAACAAAAAACATAAAGTGAGACTTCCTTCAAGACCCCAGGAAATGAAACCCTAATTGGAAAACAGACCTGACTAAGGTCAGAGGAGCAGTCCAGATGATGTATAAAGGGCTTGGGATGTAGTCCTTGTGATGGAATGGACTTCCTCAAGAGCTAGACAGTGATGTAGTGGGTAAGAGTTCTGATCTGGAGTAAGGAAATCCTGAGTTCAGAAGCTCTCTCACATAGTTCCTAGTGGTGTGAGTCAGGGTAAGTCATTTAACCTCTCTTGGACTCCGTTTCCACATCAGCAAAATAAAGTCAACAATAGCTAGCATTTATTCAGCACCTATTAACTGCCAAGCACTGTGGGAAGCCCTTCACAAATCTGACCTCATTAGATCCTCACAACAGCTCTGGGAGGTGGGGGCTGTTGTTATCTGCATTTTATAGTTGAAGAAGCTAAGTTTAAGTGACATGCCCAGAGATAAGTGGGATTTGAGCTAAGGCTGTCCTCACTTGATTCTCAGGGTTCTATATACTATATTTTGTAGCTGCTTGGCTAATGTTAGCTCCTGTCTCATGTGGTAGTGAGGATTGATATAAATATTGGTAAATCACTTTGCAACAGTAAAATACTTTGCTAGCCATGGTCCTTATCCTCATCCTCATTGTTATTCAACCTCATTAGAACTCTCTAAACAGAAGTTAGATCATCACTTCTGAGGGATAAAGAATGGGGGCACCAAGAGGGAGTTTCCTAAATAGGATCCCTGTTGAACCATGCAACCTCTGGGTTTCCTTCAATCCTGGGGTCATAGAATGGTCAGAGCATGGCAGATCCAGTGCAGCCCTGTCACCTTATTTATGAGAAAATTGAGGTTCATGGAAATGAAGTAGCTTAAGCAAGGTCACACATGTATTTGAAAAGGGATTTGAGCCCAGACCTCAGAAATCCCAAACCAGGGCTTTGCCTATACTGTTCCATACAGATGCCTCTATTCAGACTAGAGCTAGAAAGTCTTGTGCTTTGTGTCCTAAAAAGAAAAAATCTTAAAGTCAGAGAAATCTGGTACATGCCCAGAAAGGACTTTAGATCTCTGGGTGAAGGTACCCCAGTTGAAAGAAAGTTGGGGCAGAATCGTGATACAGGTGAATCTCCTCCATGGTTTCAATATTCTGGATTCCTGTTGGGAGAACTTGACAGATGTTTCTTTTTCAGCATCTTTCCATCACTATAAGCTACTTTCTCCTTTCCTAAAATATAAGGGAGGTGGGCAGGGCTGAGAATGCTCTGGGATGGAGCAAACCATTCCTCCAGCTGTGTGTGGCTTGAGGCCTCTGCTGCCAGCAGGATCTCTAACAGCTTAGATGAGGATTCATTTGTCAAAGGAAGTGAACAGCCTGTCTCACAGCTGGGATGATCATTGGAAGGCAGGGGGTGAGAAATTGTTTCTCCATTCTCCATGGCATCAAGTAGACCTTGGTCAGTGACCATAAACTTCATCTACTGGCTTCAAGTCAACTCAGTAAGTGCTTTGCCTTTCAAGCTAAAGTGTGGTGTTAGTACAAAAAAAGTATACACATAACCCCTGCCTTCAAGAAGATTATAATTTGACTAGGAATATGCAAATGAAGTAATTAAGATAATACAGTAAGAAAGTGAATAACAGGCATAGTCTGAATATAGAATGACAATGTGACAGCGAATAGAAAGGTTTCTGAGTCTCAGTTACCTGGGTTCAAGCTGCCTTCCTTTCCAATAATGTCTATGTGACTCTGGCCAAGGCTCTTGGTGACTCTCTAAATCACAGACTACTGGTAGACCTGTAACAGTGGAGGGAATTCCTACACCTGGCGTTTCCCACATGAATGAAATCAGAAGGCTGGGTTATTTTCCCTCCCTGGCAATATCCTGCCCCGATCCCATCTCCTGCCTCCCATCCCCAAGGAAACAATCTGAAAAACAAAAATATCAGAAGGAAACCCAGATGCAAATAAGATTGCTCATCATTTTTTTAAAGTTATGACAAATTTACATACCAATCATAGGGTATGTAACCAATCTAGAGAGGTAGCTAGATGATGCAATGGATAGAGCACTGAACATCGATTCAGGAAGATCTGGATTCATATCTAGCCTCAGATATTTACTAACTTTGCGATCCTAGGCAAGTCACTTAAGTACCAATTGCCTCAGTTTCCTCATCTGTAAAATGGGGGTAATAATAGCACTTTTCAGTATAGTTTTGAGGATTAAATGAGACAAAATTTGTAAAGGGATTTGTAATACTTATAGCACCCTGTAAATGACTCTTATTTTTATTAAAGCTAGAAGGGTGTTTTGAGGCCATCCATCTTCCCTGTCATTCCAGATTTAAAGACACATAGAGGAAGGTGAAATTTTTGGAGTTAATGTTTAAGAAGTAACATGGTTAGGGGCAGCTAGGTGGTGCAGTGAATAGAGCACTGGCTCTGGAGTCATGAGGACTTGAGTTCATATGTGTTCTCAGACATTTAATATGTTCTAGCTGTGTGACCTTGGGCAAGTCACTTAACTCCAATTGCCCTGCCCTACCCCCTCCAAAAAAAAAGCAAAAATAAAAATAAAGTTAAAAAAAGAAGTAACATGGTTAGTAGAGAAAGGGCTGGATTTGGAGTCTGAACAACCTGACTTTTAATCCTACCTCAAAAACCTATTTTCTATAAGACTATGAGAAAATCACTTAATCACTTTTAGATCCAATTTGCTCAATTGTAAAAATGGGAATAACAACCACACTTGGATCAGAGGAGATTGTTAAAGGGGTGAATAGATATTGTTCATCCTTCAGTTTTGAAGAGGACCAAAGAAACCATGAAGTGATGGGTGATGTCTTGACTTTTGTGTGAATTGGAATTAAGTGAGGAATTGTGCTGAGTTGTCTGCCTCATGCTCTCATCCAGAGCAGTCAAAGTCCAGTGGCAAGACAAGAGTCAAGATGACTGGTGATGGCCCAGGAAGCAGTGGATGACCTTGGAATTTTTATGTCTGACCAATCTCAGAGCCTGCTTCAGTCACCTTTATGACCATTGGAACAAATTGTTCTTATTCTCCCCCTCCATCCAGGGAAGTCTTCCCATGCTTGGGGTAGTCATCCCCCTAACTCATCAATGAGTCTCAGGGTTGGTTACTCTCAACCCAGCTTAGCCTGTCTGCTGAGATGACTTACTGGGGTGTGGCTGCTGCACTTGCTACAGCTTCTTGGAGCCACAAGTGAGGGGTGGATAACAAAGGTGGATGAGCAGTTCCCACACCAGAGGTGCTAGCCTTCCCTGAGCACCCATACACCCTAGGTGGATGGGTAATTACTTATCAAGGGGGTTGTGGTGGAGACTCCTCTTCAGACCAACCAATCAATCAACCAAAACACTTACTAAGTACTTATTTGTAATGCCATGCACAAACAGCTTACCAAGAGAATGCTACTGTGAACAGCTTTTAGAGTCGTGATTACACTGTATAGTGAACACTCTGTTTATTTCATTACAGATCAAGGCAAACATTCACAAGAAATCACAATATAATATTCACAACATTACATCTTATCACAGAAAATCACAATATAATGTTTACAATAGCTTAACATTCACTACAGTGACCACAGTATTTGGAACAAAGAACAAAAGAATAACCATCTCGTTTCCCTAAGGGGGAAAACCCTCCTTATTTAATCATTCAATCAATTCACAATATAATAATCAATCTTTCACTCATGGGGAAATCAGAGATTAACTTAATCAGTCACTTATCTAGCAATCTGTCCTTAAATACAATCATTAGAAAATTACAGAAACCTTCCACCTCTTGGTGTCCAGTACACTTCAATTTCATCATGCATGCAATGGGAGACCTTTTCTTCAACTTGACTCAGGTTGGTCTCTCAGATTCCCTGGATTCCCTTCCATGGTCCCAACTCCTACCTGAATCCACCAAATAGTCACTTGGATTCAGGGGCAGACAGCTCCCAAGTTCTTGTCCAGTCCTCTGTGCAGTTCTTGTTACACACTGAAGCTCACAGAGTCCAGCACATCTCAAATCATTTACCACCTCTGTTGTCAGGAACTCAAGGATCCACCAAGCCACAAACAAAGGCTTATCTCTGTCATGCTTCTTCAGTCCTCCAGCAGTTCAGTTTGCCTAGGACCCAGGAGAAATCTCAGTCTTCCAAACAGCCTTTATCAGATTCTGGTCTCATAGAAAACTCTAACTCAGTTTTCAGTCCAGCAACCCTGGACTGTCCCATCAGCCCTGATGCTGGGACAATTCTGCTCTCTCCACTGGGAGCTACCAGGAGGAAAAGTCCCTATTCTGATTTTCCCTCTCTGCAATTCTCATATACATACACTGGCCTCCTGTCTCAGCCAACCCCCTCCTGCCACTTCAGCAACAGGAGACAGAGTTCTTGCCTTCTGTTCACACAGGAGGTAGAGTTCATATCTTCTGCTTTACACAGGAGACTTTGCCTCTTTTACAGAAGCACTTAGCCTTTAGTCACTAAGGGCCAAGTACCTGCTAAATTAATTACCATTACATTACTACATACTAGGTGATATGCTAAATGATAGAGATACAAAGAAAGAACATGAAAAGTCCTTATCCTCAAGGAGCTTACATTCTAATGGAAGAAGATAACATGCACATAATTAGTTATATACAAGACATGCACAAGGTGATAAAAGCAAACCTTAGGGGAGAAGACCCCAGTAGCTGGAGGGACCAGGAAAGGTCTCCTTTGGCACATAATATTTGAGATGAATCTTCATGGGAGCCAGAGGTGAGGTGGGGCAGGATGGTGCAGAGATAGCCAGTGCCAAGGCATGGAGATGGAGAGTGGTATAGAACATGAGAGAAATAGCAAGGAAGCCAGTGTGTGTCACCAGAATGCCGATAATGTGTGAGGAGGGAGGACTCTGTCAGAAGACTAAAAGCATAGGAAGGGCTTTTGAGTCATGTGTTTGAGTCATGTGTCCCAGTTGGAATGTAGCCACATTTGGTTAATGGCTTGAAGAAGGCAGAGGGCAAAGTGATATACTCAGTGCTAATAGGTTTCCTGGGTGTGAAGAGTTTTAAATGACAGCAAGATTGGGATTCAATTAGATGAAGTTTGAGATTCCTTCTACTCAGAGATTATGCAAAATCATGTAACAGAATCCTAGGATCACAGATTTAGAGCTATATACAACCTTAACAATCATCTAAGGTCTCCATTATGGTGCTCATCCTCCAGTCATCATCTTCATCTTCTTCTCTACCCCACAGTCTTGGACTCTGCCACTGAGACTATTTGGCTATGATTTTTGCCTTACTGAGTCTCTAGACCATGCTGATTTTTCCAGCTTTTACTTTTCAGATGAAAACAAACAAACAAACAAAAATGCCAACAAAAAAAATTGAGGTTAAGTGATTTGCCCAAGGTCACATTTGTAGAAAATATTAGAGTCGAGACTTGAACCCATGTTATTTAGCTCCAGACTCAACATTCTTTCCAATGTATCACCCTACCTCCCATTGCACTTTCCACTGCTGGCATAATATCTTTTCTGAATGGTTCATATTAACTCAGGGCAGGTAGAGCATGGAAGGGAAAATGAGGCTTACATCCATCAGACTTAGGAATCTGGTCCAATGAGCTTGATGAAAATGCAGGGAAAGAAGGTCATTAGAAGTAGCCAGTATACAGAGGACCTGGAAGAGAAAGAAGTAAAGAAACAGCTTCCTTCCAGATAATTTATGCATCTCTGTGTTGCAATCTGTCGTTATGAATATGAATACCCGTGAATGTTGTATGTCTTGGATAATTGCTTGCAATGTTGTCTTTTTTTTTTAATGAAAATTAAGTGCCTTAGTTGCACTAAGTAGGGTCTTTACTGACACATATAATTGCAGCACAGGGAGCTGATAACTTCCTTAAAAAGAACCAGATCCTGGAAGGCTTAAACATTGCTCCATTTAAAAGTATGGTCCTTCTTAACCAGAAGGAAGAAAATATTTTCCCTCTAACTGCCATCTGATTCTTAGCTCCTTTTCTTTTTCTTCAAAGAATTTTGATGATTTAATTAGCACAGATGTTTGTATATTAATCCAGGGTTCCATATGATGAGTCACTTTGAGCCTGCCTGAGCTCTTGCATGGACCATGATGAACATTTACCTTTGTAATAAGAAGAAAAGATTTACTGAGTACACCCTTAAAATGAGAAGTGAAAGGTGCTCTTAACCTGTTTTGAGAGAGCAAAGCACACCCCAAAACATGCTCCATTTGTATGAAAATAGAGGTGAACCTGTTGAGGTTTGGGAGCTTTAGGGGTGCTTGAGACCCCCAAATACCAACACACATAGTCCTGTTGAATAAATTTGATTCAAGCTTTCTCTCAGTCAAGGTAAAGCAAAGTTTATTAAAGATTGCCATAAAGTGTAGACCCTTAAGGAGTCTAAGTATTTGTGATGCTTATATAGACAAGCAGGGCAAGAACAATCTGACACAGACTGAGTCACAGCCTTGTGGAGGCAAGATGGATCTTATATACAAGAAGACTTTGAGTGGGATCTATGGGTGGTCTAGAGGAAGGATTTGGGGAGGGTCTTGAGGAGGAGTCTAAGGAGAATCTTGGATGGGATTTAGGTTAGACTCCAGGAATGGGATTAAGGGTGGGAAATAGCTGAAGGCTACCTGGAGATGACAATGGAGGGCTACACTAGTTTAAGGGTAACAGATTTGGGTATAGATATTTTGATAGGAGCACGGTGGGAAGTAACTAGACAATGGAGGGCTAGGCTTGGTTAAGAGTAACCAAGAGATTTGGGTCTAGCTATAATGAAAGGCTTATGGCCTCAAGCAAATGCCTCATCAAATGGGAAGATTACCAGAGCCTATACCTCATCAATCCCAGTTATAGATTAAATTCCTTCCTTGAAGCAGGTCTCCACAAAATTTGTACTAGGAGATACTGTTGGAAGCTAATTTATCAGAGTTTTCTCTTTAAGAGAAGTCAGAATTATAAGTTAAGTACCTACTGTTGTGTTTGTCCTTTGTTTTCAAAGAGCACACTGCATCAAGGAAATGATGACGAGACTTACAGTTGACTTTGATTTGAGTGAAGGAGAGCTGGGTAAAGTCATCAGCCTCACTTTCTCCTCCAGAGCCATCTGGGTCCAGTGACCTGACATTCTTAGGATGACTGGAGATGACCCAGCATGTAATGGAAAACCCTGACCCTTTTAGGCTAAGGCCTTTTCACATACTCACTCATGCCTATTCAGTGAATAGGCCTCTTTAAGAAGTAAGTCAAGGGATGGACCCTTTAATTCTGAAAAAAAATAAGAAAAAAAAATAAAGTTGAGAGGGGAAGATCCTCAGGGCTGCTGTTCCAAAAGGAACAGTTATCATTGACATTCACTCTAAGCCTGGAGAACCCCAAATGCAGCCTTCCCTCAGTCAAATCAAAGTAAAGTGCAAGCCATGTCATCATTTCTGTAATACAATGATCCTCTGAGAAAACAAAGGACAAATACAACCTGTGGGTAGACCGACCTGCCTGAATGGGGACCCAGTTAGATGGACAACTCAACTTGTCTCCCTCCCTTTCCACTTCTCCTTCTCCTTTCCAAAGGAAAGTAAATTTTGATGATTAGAAGCTTCCCACTTAACTTGGAGTTTACTGGCTAGATTTCTTTCTCTTTCTTTCTTTCTTTCTTTCTTTCTTTCTTTCTTTCTTTCTTTCTTTCTTTTCTTCTTTCTTTCTTTCCTGCCTTCCTTTTTTCCTCCTTCCCTTTCTCCCTTCCTTCGTTCTTTTGTTCCTTCCTTCCTTTATTCCTTTGTTCCTTCCTTCCTTCCTTTGTTCCTCCCTTCCTTCCTTCCTTTTCTCCCTCCCTCCTTCCATCCCTCCCTCTCTCTCTCTCTCTCTCTCTCTCTCTCTCTCTCTCTCTCTCTCTCTCTCTCTCTCTCTCTCTCTCTCTCTCTTTCTCTCCCCAGTTCACTCTGAAGCTCATCATTTCACATCACTTCAGTTTTCTAGACTGAGCCATCTTCTTTCTCACTTCCTTTGTGCAGGTTCCAGACTCCTTTTCCTCCTCATCTCTGCCTCTTAAGTTCCTAGCCTCTTTCAAGGCTCAACTTCCTACAGGAAACCTTTAGATCTTGATGTTCCCAGGGACTGGTCTCTCCCTTCACAAATTATCTGCCCTATTTATCTGTGTTGTACTGTTTGTATGAAGTAAGCTACCTGAGGGTAGGAACTGCTTCTGAAGAGGTGTAGGCTCTGGGACCCCCTCATTCTCTCCCACCCCCCTCCAGTTTGAGCTCTCCTTGAATCTTTGAGGTACATACTCTGGGAAACCTCTTGAAGTCTGATTGAATCTTCAGGAGGCATTTGCAAAGTCCATAAATATTTCATTGTGGCTGGGCCCAAACCTGTTACTATCCTGGTCCTCCATTGTCCATCTGCTTCCCACCCTGGAGTCCATCAAAATATCAGTCTCCCTCCCCAAACTCATTACTGGAGTTTGACCTCATTAACTCCTCCTGAAGACCCTCCCCAGGCTTCTCCTCTAAACCACCCATAGATTACTCTGTATATAGGACCCCATCTTCCCTCCATCTTTGTGAGAGCACCATGAAATGACCTAGCAGAGACTTGCTCTGTGAGAGTGCCATAGCACCCCATATGGCAAACTTGAACTTTCAATCAACTTTACTTTTTCTTTGGCTGAGAAGACTTGAGTGGAATTCTTTCCCCAGGACCTGGCATATTGGTATTTTGGGATCTCGGGCAGCCCTAACCCTCTTTTGGGTACCTCCTCACCTCCTTTCGACCCTTTCTTCTTCAGAGTTTCACCCAATAGCTTGAACATAGAAACTACTTTTTAAAAATTACTGAATAAGAAGCAACATAAAATGTTTTCCTCAGTAGCTAGGTTGCCTAGTGTTTAGAGTGTCATATTTGGAATGAGGAAGACACCTTCATGAGTCCAAATCTAGCCTCAGACACTTACTAACTGTATGATCCTGAGCAAGTCACTTCACCCTGTTTGCTTCAGTTTCCTCATCTCTATAATGAACTGGCAGGAAATAGCAAACTATTCCAGTATTTTTGCCAAGAAAACCTGAAATAGGGTCACAAAGAGTCAGGAATGACTGAATAATAACAACAATATTTTCTAGTTCAGAATCTACACTAATCTAGATGGCTTCCTTGATGTAACAGCAAGTACCCTAGCATACCTGGGAAAGCTGCTAGCATAGGTTCTTCTAGCTATCTGACCATCACATTGATACACAGTTAGTTACCAGAGAGAGAAGCACCAACATCTGGGTTTTCAAATCCAGGGGTTCAACAGCTACCCAGAGTCTCATCTGGTCAAATCATAAGTGAGCCCCAAAGCAAAACTTCACCTCAGAGTATATATGCCCTTCTTCAGGGTCAGAAGTCATCACAACTTTCATGAGCCATTGTCTAATTACAAATTAACAAAAAGTGTGGGCCTTCCTGAAAAACAATCAATCCCCCAATCAAGCACATCCTGTTGAGTTCAACTTGAGGCCCATTAAGAGGTAGGGAATATCTTTAAATTCCCTTACCATTACACATGATAAAGAATAATGAGGTTTGTGTTTAATATCTAAGCCTAATGTCATAGATCTAGGGGCAGAAGGAATGTAAGAGGCTGTCCAGTCCAACCTCCTCATTTTACATATGAGTAAACTGAGGCTCAGGTAGATAAAGTGGTTTGCCTGTAGAAACACAAATAGTAAGAGTAGAAGACATTGTTTGAAATCAGGGTTTCAAATCAGTTTATTATGTACCAT
This sequence comes from Pseudocheirus occidentalis, assembly GCA_028646575.1. Taxonomy (NCBI): domain Eukaryota; kingdom Metazoa; phylum Chordata; class Mammalia; order Diprotodontia; family Pseudocheiridae; genus Pseudocheirus; species Pseudocheirus occidentalis. The sequence goes on from JAQQSW010008799.1 coordinate 11,058, forward strand.
ACCCTCTGAAATATTCTCTGTAATCATTCATGGTCACTCATACTTGTAGGTTGTGTTCTCCCTAAGATCATACTCTTAGGTTTAAAGGATAATCCTATTTTGTAAGCACTAGCCACTTAATGTCACAGAATTGCAGATTTCATATTACCTGAAAATATATATCACAATTTCTTTGTACACCTTGTATAGACAAATAAAGACAGAGAAATGGGGAGAACCATAGGAACAAAATTATGTATGCCCAGCAGCTTTAAAGACAAACCCAGAAGTTATTTGTGGGGAAAACTTCCAGATGGGGATCAAATTTAACATAGCAGAAGGAATACAAAACGACCAAAAACCAACCAACCAACCAAACAAACAAAAACAAAGAAAAAGTTTGGGTTAATTTTAATCAACTGACTTTGGACCAGAAAAGTGAGCTCAAGAGCTTCATGACCTGTAGAGTTAAATGTTATCCCTGACCTAAGATGTTTGTGATGGGATCACAGAAGAGGAGAAGATAAGACAACTTCAGGATGTGTTCTTATCCGATCCTTATTCAATGGAAGGCTATTTTCTGGGGGGGGGGCGGTGTGCAGGTGGAGAAAGATGGCTTTCAGATACAAGCCCTGTTTTGTCCCTCCCTTGGATCCATCTCTGACTTCGGATAGAGTATGTGTGGGAGAATAGAACAAAAAAATCCCTTAAGTGGAAGAATGGACAAATATGCGTTATCTGATTTGATATTTTCTCAACAGACAAGAGAGATTTGTCAGGAAACGAAATGTGATTTCTCCATGGGTTTGAGTCTCTTGGCTAACCACCAAGGAAGACAGAAAGAGGGGACCTTTAATTCTGATATTGAGAGGAAGCACAAAAAAGGCCTGTCATAGAAAGCTTTAGTGTAGAACTAATTAGGAGAGCTAAGGAGGCTAATTAGTCACCTTCTCTGATTAGGGCAAGCAGTTAGTTAAAGGCTATCCCTTGGAGACCTTTTTATAACAGTCATGCCGAGTCCTGAAGTACCAATGGAGTAGCACTCCTAAGAATATCTCTGTCTCTCTGGGGGCCATCAGAGTGGACTTTACTTAGACCTTGAGAATGACCCCTTGGTTAGGGTAAATAGTGATTGAAGTGAAGTGTATGAGAAGACGCCTCCCTTAGACCTAACTGTTTCCGTTTCTTTTTATCTTGTTCTGGTTTGTATGGGACTTCCTTTGTTTGGTACTTCAAAGATCTTTGCTTTCAGTAGGGTGGTTACTCTTCACTGTCCATTTTGTTTTAAAATATTCTTCCCTAGGACAGGCCTCTTCTGATGATTGAAGGTGACCTTGAATTCTTGAAGGAGTGGCATGCAAGCTCTGATGGATTCTACCAAGCTGAAAAGGCATTTAAGACAGGCCTGGTGACAGACTTTCACTGATGTATCTGAATATCCATGTAGCCAAGTTTGGAGCAGCTCGTCACTAGGAGCATGGACTTATGAGGTGATGTCCGTGTCAATGGAAACTGATTACAACCTCTCCATGCCGCAGTGGAGATGTTTGTCCAACTCTTTGTGATCCCATCTGGAATTTTCTTGGCAGAAATAATGGAGTGATTTGCTATTTCCTTCCACAGCTCATTTTATAGCTGAGGACACTGAGGCAAATGGGGTGAAGTGACCTGCTTACAGTTACGCATGTAGTAAGTGTCTGAGGTCAAATTTAAACTCTGGTCTTCCTGATTCCAAGTCTGGTGCCCTATTCTCTATGGCGCCATGTAGTTGTCTTAATGACTGAGCAGAGCTAACATTTATATGACTTTAAGGTTTGCAAAGCACTTTCCAAATAGCATCTATGTGATTCTCACAAAATCTCTAAAGTAGATGCTTTTTTATCTCTCCCATTTTATATATGAGAAAACTGAAGTTGAGAAAGGCTAAATGATGACTAGGGTCCTCCAGCTAGCAAGTACTTGTGGTAGGATCTGACCTCAGTTCTTTGAGACTACAATTCAAGGGCTCTAGCTGAATCTATTGTTTTTTTTTATTTTAATTTATTTTCTTGATTACATTATTCATTTCCACAAGGTTTTGAGTTACAGATTTTCTCCCCTTCTTTCCCCTACCCCCAACCCCAGAACAGTGATCCCTCTGTAAAGCCCCTCCCACAATCTGTTCTCTTTTGTGTCCTCCTCCAACACCCCTCTAACTTTATAGTAGGGCAGGGAGGGTCTCCCTACCCCAGTCTCTGTATGTCTTATTTCCCAGTTGCATATGGTTAATAATAATAATTATATATATATATATATATATGTATATATATACACACACATACATACATGCACATATATATATATGTAT
>JAQQSW010008800.1:0-13383 GCA_028646575.1 Pseudocheirus occidentalis
GGATCTATTTTCCAGGTCGGTGGTTTTTTCAAGGAAATATTTCACATTGCTTTCTATTTTTTCATTTGTTTATAACTGTTTAATAGTATCTTGGTTTCTCATAAAGTCATTAGCTTCTACTTGCTCCACTCTAATTCTGAAGGAACTATTCTCTTCAGAATGTTTTTGAGATTCTTTTTCCACCTGGAAATTCAGCTTTTTAAGGCATTCTCCTCATTGGCTTTCTGGGCCTCTTTTGCCATTTGAGTTAATCTATTTTTTAAAGTGTTGTTTTCTTCAGTCAGGTTGTTGACTCTTTTTTTCATGATTTTCTCGCATCATTCTCATTTCTCTTGCCAATTTTTCCTCTACTTCTCTTATTTGTTTTTCAAAGTCCTTTTTAAGTTAATCTGTAGCTAGTAGGCAATCTTCATGTTCCTTCGGAAGCATTTGGTGTGGGAGTTCTGACTATGTTGTCTTCCTCCTGTTCCATGCTTTGATCCTTTTTGTCCGCAAAAAAGGATTCTAGGGTTTTATTGCTGTTCTTATTTTGCTTCCTTTTCCTCATGTTGGCCAGTCAATTAATTGCTTGAGTTCTTTAGCTCTGTGAAACTCTGCTTCCAGGGGGGAAAGCTCTGTCCCAAATCACTGGGGTTTTCCCAGCTGCCGGAGCTATTAGGGGGCGCTGCAGCCCCCACCGGCTTTGGCTTGCTGAAAGTGCACCCCAGGACCACCACCCAAGACTATGATCCAGATCCAGGCCATTTAACGCAAGAGCTCTTGGCCCTGATCAGCATGTTTGTGTGGGAGATACAGTGCTTTGCTGCTTCTACGCCGCCATCTTGGCTCCGCCACCCCCTTCCATATATTTTTGTATTTGTTGAGATCAGCTATAGTAGACCCATCCTAAGGAACCTCCAGATTTCTGTATGCTTTACTCCACATATCTTAACCACACACAGCAAAGTCAGAAGGAACACACCTGTTCCAAGAAAATATCCTGCTTTACTTGTCCATCAGAAAGGAACTCTAGACCTAAGGCTGCTTTTCTCTCTGGCCATCCAAAATCCCTTTCACCAAACTTCACTCAGTGCCAATCATCAAAATTACTTTCCTTTCCTTTTCTCCTCTCTCAGTGTTATAAAAATAAACAACTCTGGTCTCCTGCATTCAACTCAGCTAGGTGTTAAGAAAACAATAAGAATGGCTTTAATTTAAACAAAAATGCAACTCATCTGTATCACATCTGGGGTCTTTCACACAATATACTGATTAATCTGAACAAATCTGACAGAATTTCATAAAGTTTTTAGGCTGAAATGGCCTTCAAGTGTTACCACTATACCTTAAGAATAGGGTGTCTAGGTGGCCCAGTGAATATAGTACTGACCCTGGAGTCAGGAGGACCTGAGTTCAAATCCAGCCTCAGACACTTAACACTTACTAGCCCTGTGACCTTGGGCAAATCACTTACCCCCAATTGCCCTGCATTCCCACCTCCAAAAAGAAAAAAAAAAGAATAGGATGAGAAAGAGCAGAGCAAAAAGCTGCTCTGAAATTCCTCTTAAAATTCCCTGAATAAGCAATTCCAGGGGTTAGGCAGAGAACCTGAAATAGGAATAAAAAGATAATTAACCAGTCCCTTCCTTGAGATAAATCACAGTAGGATAATCTACCTTTTCCACCTCTATGAAATCCCAGTTTTAAATGTTTCTTCATCCCTCAATGGAGAGGCAAAAATGATCATTGAAGGGAGGTGCTATGCCACATTAATGAAAACAGACTTTCTACTCCTAAACATCTTCCCTATTCTAGATTTCCCTATTCTAGATTTAAAAAAAAAAGGTAAAGGGAGAAACTGGAGAGACCCCCTGAGGAGCTTTCTCCTCCACTTATGTCTCTGTTCTCTTCTTTAATGATGCAAGAAGAGCTTTTGGTTTGACTGTATAAAAACCATAACAATTCTTGTACTCAAGAGGCTTACCACAAATGTCTGGTTACTATGCAACCCAATAAGCATAAAGTGTTTTATATTCTATTTGATTATAACACTGAAGCTGATCATCCTATGAAAAGTTTGTTTGTGTCAAGCTCCTCCATTTATTATTCAGAGGCAACATTAGTTCTGACCCCTTTTTGCCTAATATCCTTGCTCTAGTTTCTTACTACTGCTGACTACTCTACTGTCCACTTTGTTTCTGCGATGCAGCACTACCCTTCTCCCAACCCAGTTTATCAGGGTCCTTTTTTGTGACCATTGGCTATAGGTTTCTGGATTATTATGATTACTATTATTATTTTACCTTCCTGATCCTATGACATCCTATCTACATCTGGCCTCAACTCCTTTGTGCCCCTATAAAAAATTGGTTGTATGTAGCAATACTGTTATTAATATATGTTAATAATGTAAATACTATGCCAGAAGAATTCTGAATTTCTGAAAAGTTCCAGGTTCTCAGACTCAAATTCTATATCAACCCTATTTTAGAGCACCTTGGATCCACTCAAATATGGCTTTTGACTTTTAGGTCTCAGATTAATGACTCCTTAGATTCAACTTGAAACAGATTAGAATAAAAATCAAAACCTTAAAACAGAGTAGGCAGAATAATATGAACTAGATCCCTCCTCATCAATACAGACTCATGTTCCTAAGGCTGCAAAATAATCTGAGACACTGGAGGTTAAGAATAAGGCATAAAGATTTCTTTCAACCCCATGTCCACTTAAATACTTTGCACTAGGATATCAAATTATCCCTCTAAAAAATGTTCCTGTTTAAGTCAGTGAGGAAAAGATATCTACTTTTCCAATTTTTCTATAAAGAGAGCAAAAACATTATATAAATCAAATCTATTACATTGAACACATGATTAAATTATTACTATTTTCAAATGACTACACAGTCAAGTCTTACCCGATTGCTCCACTTGCTCTCATTCACAACCAGGGATTCAGAGTCAATTTGGGATCTTAAACCTCAGACCTCCAATTCATCATACTATTGGAGATGTTCATATAACTTTCCACTGATAGCTGGTTCCTGATCCCTGCATGAAAAAAGAAAGAAATATAAATGTTTCTGATTATATAATCTTATTAGCAGTCCTTCCCATCACTAAAGAAGGAACAATGTGGGATTCTAAAGTCAACCTAGCTTACCAGCAACATAAATGATAAAAGATAAATTCAAATGTCCATGAGATCAGAGCTCTAGTATCAACATGAGACCTTAGAAATTTAGCCCTGGCTTTGCCACTAAATAGTTATATAACCTTGGACAAGTGGCAAATTTAGATATTTTATCATTACAGGGTATAGCTTAGGTCAGGAAAGATGGAGAGACTCTGAAGTACCTTTTAGCTCTTTATAATAACAAATTCTTTCTCCAAGTGTCCAAAGTGTCCAAGTTGTACTACTTCCATCTTCTATCTCTAGCATGCACTCTCCCATGAACTCCATCTCAAAGAGTCCCTCTCTTTAAGATGCAGCTCAGGCCCTATCTTCTGCATTAAGCTTTTTCTGATCTCTTCAACTCCTAATGCCTCTCCCTCCCAACCTATCTTTATTTAACTACTCTGTGTATGTATGTATGGGTATGCATATGTATAGTATTATATTTATGCTATACGTGTGTACATATGTGTGTATTTTAATACATTTATTTCCAAGTTATAATGTAAGTCATCCTGAGTATAGAATGTTTTATTTTTTTATACTTGTATTCCCTGGTACATAATGGCCTCCTAATAAAATACCTGTTTGTTGATCAATAATAAATTAAACCTCATGGTCCAGGGAACATAGGATTGGAGAAATGGGGTAGCAATTCACCTACATTCTCAAAATAATTCAAGCTTTAAATGAGTATACTTCCCAGATATAAACTACAAGTTATTGAAGGTCTGGGTAAAAATACTCAGTTGCAACAGCTTATAAAACAGAACATTTAGTGAACACTTCAAACATTTCAAATCCTATTAAAGCAAAGGCTTCTATAACAAAAACCCAGCTGATGCCTTTGTTTTGAGCAATACAGTACCAAAAAGTATGTAAGTTAAAATAATACTTATATATCAAAAGTTATTACATACACATAATATGAAAATAACCACTGGTTTCACATTAATCTTTTCTATCATACTCATACACCCAAGAACCCAAATATAGAAATTTACTCAATTCTATAATACCAAGCAGAATCAAGCCTGAAGCTCTAGTGCTTTCAATCCTTTCACTCCCTCAGTTTTCCAATCTCTCAGAACTTTCTTTATATACCCAATGAAGCACTAAAATATTACACTTTTGCATTTAATTTTTAAGAGAATTTTTTTTGCCTTTATCCCATTCATTCCAATACAGCAAGACATAGAACAGAAATGGGGGGGGGGTGCGGTGTTGGGGGTATGGAAGAAAAGCTAAGGGAGGAAGAAATATGAACATGAAGACAGGTTAACTACTCCAAACAGAGAAAGGTCTAGTTCAAAGGTTCTTAACTTTGTGTCATAGACACCTCTGACAATGCAATGAAACCTACAGAATCATTCTCACAACAATATTTTCAAATAACTGAAGGAAATGCTAAATTTCAGTTTGGGGTTTAGTGGAAATAAGTATTTAACCTCATTCAAATTCAAAGACTCCTCTTAAATCTATCCAAAGACGACTTAGTGGGTTGCTAGCAATAAATTCACACCAAGAAAACGATTTTTCAATTAAAATTTGCCATTCCAAATATTTTAAATCTGTCAAGGTCTATTACTTTTCCCTGAAACTCTCAATATACAAAATGTTAAACCATTAATAAAACTGTTCTTTTATAATGTAATTTATATCAATGTAGTATGTTGGTGATAAACTGAGTAGATATGTGTATATGTATATATGTATGTGTATATGTATATAATTACTGATTAAAATACATCAACAAACCAGAAGGGCAGAAAAGGAAGAAACCACAGAAATCGTCAAAGATGAAGATATTTATAATGGCAGTTGCAAAATTCGTTTGACTAAGAAAAAAAGCAATTTCCCCCAAACTTGATCTTCTCTTCCTATAAACAGCTCAAAACTCCTTGACAATACTTTGAGACCCTTGTGAATATGAAACCCTTCTTACTAGGTTAACTCCCCTTTGATACCATCCTTTTGTCTTTTCCCGTCATTTGTCCCTACATTATCCTTTCTCTCTCTAATTTTCAAAATTTCTCTTTTCTACTGCTTTCTTCCCTGCCATCTACAAAAATGCCCAGGTCACCTCACACTTTAAAAAAAAAACAAACCTCTCATAACCTTTCCAGCATTTCAAGTTATCATCCTATCTTTCTACTATCTTTTTTCAAAGTGCTAGAAAAAATTCTCTACTTTTTGTAATCTGGCAAGATCATCACTCAAATGAAACTGCTCTCTCCAAAACTGCCAATAATTTCAACTGCCAAATCTGAAACCCTTTTTTGTCCTCAACTTTCTTTGATTGTTCTAATGTCTTCTATGAGTTTTCTAGACATTGTTCTCTCTTAAGTCTCTTCTCACCTGACTGACTACTCCTTGGTTTTCTTTTCTGGATTATCATCCATTATCATGCCCCTACCTGTGTGTTTATCCCAAGTATCCCTCTGAGGCCTCTTCTCTCCATACACTCTCATTTACTGATCTCATTGACTCACCCATGTTTGCTATCTGCCACTTTGCAGATGACTCCCATATCAATGTATATCCAACCCCAACCTCTTTCCTGAGTTCAAGGCTTGCACTACCAGCAGCCTTTCGAACATTTTGAGCTGTATGTCTTATAGGCATCTCAAACTCAGGAGAGAACTCATCATCCTCCCTTCTTCTAAGCCCACTACAAAGATGTGATCCCTAGGCAAGAAGAAGGAAATCCTTACACCACATGATACCATCAGATAAGACTTTCTTCTGGACTTTAGGTCTATGAAGAACTTAGATTTCCCCAGCCTTGTGCTAGACTCTCTGGCCAAGGACCTAGGAGAACTGTGTGCCTTCAGTCTTTTTTCTTTTTATAGACCTTCTATATATGTCTCTCAATGATTTCTTTTCATGGTTTCACACTTATTGCTCTACCACAAACTTTTTTTTTTTTGCTTTTTGGAGGGCAGTTGGAGATAAGTGACTTGCCCAAAGTCACATGGCTAGTTAGTGTGACATGTCTGAGGCCGGATTTGCACTCAGGTCCTCCTGACTCCAGGGCTGGTGCTCTACTCACTGCACCACCTAGCCGCCCCACACATACATATTCTTTACCTATCCTATGTGGTTTGCCAATAGCAAATTTCACAGATAAATTATAATGACAAGGTTCTGCCTTTTGTGGCAAAACTGCATAGTACCTACTGATGTAGGCTGGTTGCCAGACCTCTATTTCTACAGTCATAAAATTAAATTCTTTATGATTCCCAGTTCAAAGTTTGGTGTTCCCAAAGTTTCTTCCAGCACAGTGTTTCCTCCCAGAGAGACTACCATCCTTCCCTCTACTTTCTTCTTCCACCTCCCACCCCTTTCCATAATTCTAACACCTTGCTGTCCAATCATAGAGTCATATTTATCATATATCATACGTATCATAGAGTCAACAAATAACTCCCTAAATCAATTAATTAATGTCTAACAATTTCCCTTGTGTTCAGGCTGCTGTCATGGCTCATAGGTAAAGCAGTTTCCATCTCACTATTCAAGTAGTTTACTAAAATTTAGATTCACAATTAGAAAAACTATTTTAAAATTCAATTAAAAAACTTCCCTCCATAAATCATGCCATGAATATCAATACTTTTGCTCTTTACCAAAATTCAATTAGTTTTCCATGAAATATTTCTCCTTAAAATGAACCCTTTTCTAATATTTCTTCCTTCTGAGGAAATTTAATTTTACTTTCAGTGGTGAAAACTTATTTAGTCACAAGTCCTTAATTTGTACTTCTCAATATTTCCTCTGCCCACCATGATCAAAAGAAAAAAGTCAAAAACAAGTTACTTAAACATAAAACCTATAGCCATGAAATATGATATTCATTTCCATTATAAGTAATCTAAGACTTCCCTCCCAGGAAACAGCATGATACTTACCCTTAGTCTCTAGAAGAGGTTATCTGAAATCTTTCTTTAACTGGTTTCTTAATATAGAATCTCTATGCTAGTTTTATACAGAGCATGCTTTTCTACTTCTTAGACTTTAAGCATAATACAAGCAAAGAATGACTTCCTAAAGTGGAAATGAGTCATCAGCCTCTGGCAGGAAGTACAACATAATCAAAATAACCCTTCTCATCCTGGGTAAAGGCCAATTAAGGGGAGATGTCTATAAAATTATGCTTCTAGTCACTGAAGAATACTTTTTTAAAAAAGTTTAAAAATTTCAAGTGAAAATCAGGCTAAAAGTTAAGAATCCCTGTATATGACGTTTTTAAAACATGCCCCAAAACTAGCTGGCTGATTTCCTTTAAGATTTTCATTTAGATAATTAAGAGCTAAAAACAATGGAGATAAAAATGAGCTCGAGTTTAACATACTGTTTATGTGAAAAACAGAAAGACATTTATTTTATTTTATATATTTTTTTTGCTTTTTGGAGGGCAGTTGGGGTTAAGTGACTTGCCCAAGGTCACACGGCTAGTTTTTTTGTGTTAAGTGTCTGAGGCCAGATTTGAACTCAGGTACTCCTGACTCCAGGGCCGGTGCTCTATTCACTGCGCCACCTAGCCGCCCTGACATTTATTTATATGATGTAATGAGAAGCCTGGGAAATCAGGAGACCTAAGTTTTAAGTCCTAACTGACTGTTTTGCCATGTGATGATGAAACAAGTCAGTCTCTGATGCTAATCTATAAAACATCTACCTTCTCTACCTGAGATATGGCCCACAGAAATATTCTAAGGATAAAATAAGGTACAGAAAAGTAGTGAAACAAAAACTAAAGCACTACAGAAACATGAAGTGGTATTATTAGCAGAAAGATTACTAACTAGATTGTATCCTTAAGAACTCATATCTCTTAGTCCTAACCCTGCATAGCTTCTTGTCAATCACTGATTGCCCTCTTACCAAAATTTAACCTGATATAACAGAATAAAATTAAAATTCAGACATGAAATCAATCAACAAGCACTTATTAAACATATACTATATGCCAGGCACCGTGCTAAGTGCTGGGAATATAAAAGAAAGCCAACCCTACCCATCCCCCACTCCCCAAAAATCCCTACTCTTAAGAAGCTCACATTTTAATGGGGCAGATAACATGTAAATAACTGTACAAAACACACACATACACACACACACACACACAATGAACAGGAGATAATCTTAGTTGGAAGGGGACTAAGATTAAGAAGAAACAGCAGAGACTTCTGACAGAAAGTAAGATTTGGAAAAGACTGAAAACCAAGAGACAGAGCAGAGGAAGAGTGTTTCAGGCATGGGGGATAGCAAAAAAATAAAGTAGGAGATGGAGTGTCGTGTTTGAGGCCACCATCACTTGATCACTGAGTGAGCAGAGAGGAATAAAGTGTAAGACTGGAAATGGGGTTGGGGAGGGGCAACACAGTTTAGAAAGGACTCTGGCAAGCATTATATTATAGTCAATTCTGACTATACAAAGGTAATGGGATATGCACAGGTACAAATAATCTAATTACATGAAACAATTCTTTATTATATATTTACTATGTTCAAGGCACTAAAAATATTCAAATAGTAACTTTCTCTTCTTAATCTTTGTATTTTCCGATTATTTCCATCTTGAAACAACTAGATATACATAGATTAAAATATAACAACAATTTTTAACTTCCAAGAAAGTTACAATGTAATAGGAAAAAATCAGACACAGAAAAACAAATATGATACAAAATAGAGTGTTACAGGGTCAAAGGAGTGATTTTTAAAATAGCTCTAAGAAAATTTCAGACAACATTCCTTTCATTTGGCTGAAAATCTGGGAAAAGTTTCATGGAAGAAGATAAGGATTTCAAGGGGAGGAACTGAGACTAAATCTAGTAATGAAGATCAAAGTAAATGATTTAAAAAGCAAGGGAGTTAACAAATGTCATCAGAGATAAAACAGAAGTTCATGTCACATAATACAACAATCCTACAAAGTAAATAAAGGGAAATAATATGAAATAAGGCTAGAAAGCTTGACTAGTGGCCTGAACGAAACAAAGTTTAACAGCAGAAGGATCAAGCAAAGATCAACTGACACAATATTTTTAGACATCTGAAACTTGGTCTTAGGTATTTCTACACTTCATTCTTTATGACTTTTTCTGTCTTATCAGTATACCTTAGTATTTTTAAGACTTTCTGAATAATGAAAGAAGAAACATGTTTTTCTACCTACAGACCAGATGTGTCAAATGACAAGATTATTCTTTTGGGCTATTCTTAAATTTCAATTCTTCTAGTGTACTTATCAGGTTAAGAAGCATTCTATCTCCACTTTCACAAGTTTGTCTCCATACCTGGAATGCACTTCCCTTCTGGTCTCTATTAGAATCTATAGCTTTCTTTTTAAAAATCAGCTTTATGTGGCCACATTTCCCAGAAGCCTTTCCTGATCCCTGTAGTTATTCTCTCTACTCTCCACTGTCTCCCTACTCCCCTTATATTTTAGAAGGGGGTAGATTTAGGGTAAAAGATACCAAGTTCTATTTTAGACATGTTGAGTTTGAGATATTCCAAGACATCCAGTTAGAAATGTCAAAAGGGAAGTGGTAATGCAGGACTAAAGCTCAGTGGGGAGATTGGGGCAGGCTGTTATAGAGGTGGGAAATGACAATTAAACCTATTGGATCTGATAAGGTCAGAAAGAGAGGGAGTGTAATTAAGGACAAGGTGTCTAAGGACAGAGGCTTAGATAGAATATCCAAAGTTAGACTAGGTGATATGTTTAAAAGATTGAGTACAGGTGGGAAGAAGTGACAAGAAGAAGCAGAGGAAGTGATCAAAAGGAAGCTTTTCTAAGTATGCTGGATTAGCAAGGCATGTAATTATAGAAATAAATTGGGTCCAAGACTCTCAGTAGCCAAGGACCTCTGACCATTGGCTTCTACACAATTAATATACAATTTTGAAGTAATGAAAAACAACAAAAACAGAATCAAAGGAATTGAAGTACTTGGTTTCTTATTGGTGGAGAGGATGGGGAGATCCTAAGGTGAAAGGGATACTTGTGTAAAATTCCTTAAGTCCCAGTGACCTTTGGGAGGGGGAGTAATCTTGTGACTTCTAAAAAAAATTAAGTGACTTATAAGCAGCTGAAATTTAGCTTCACAAAAGAGTGGAAAAAGGCAAAATGGAATCACTAATGCTATTTTCTAAAATAGATATTGTATGACAGATTGGGGAAATAGAAAAATCTAGTTAAGATTTTTTTGTTGTTGTTTCTAAAGAGAAGAGATCTGGGGAAATCTGAAGTGGATAGGGAAGGAAGGTTGAAAATTTGAGAGAAGACTAAAGGCTGATGGAAGTTTCAATATGCTAGAGAACATGGAAAGGACCACATGAGATCAGAGGCACATGCAGAGGCTTGGTCTTGGCACAAAAAAAGCCAAGTCATTGTCAGACATAGAGGAAAGGAAAGGAGAGAAGGGAGGATAATGTCTTGGGGAGGTTGAGAGAAAAGGGACAGAAGAGTTGATTTCAAATGGCCTCCATTTTCTCAGTAAAATTAAGAGGTTAGGTACCCCAGACAGCAGGGAGAGGTAGGTGGGGAAGAAAGTGTGGGAGACTGAAGTAGAGAAATAAAAAGGTTTGTAAAAGCTTCCATGGGGAATGAGACAGGATAAATTAAGGAGGAATAAAAGGACTTGCCTTCAGGCAATGAGAACCCAACTGAAGTTGCATAACATCAACTGATAATGTACCTAGTCAGCAGGGTTCTGACTTCTTCCAATTCCAAACAATAGCACAAGAGCAGAAGTGGCAAATGGTGGGAATAATTTAGGGTTGAGATTTGGCAAGGAATCAGCAGACAGGGCAAGGGGACACACATTTCAAAAGTAAAAGAGAGTCTCTAAAATATACAGAGAATTGAGCTAAATATATAAGAATACAAGTCATTCCCCAGTTGATAAAAGGTCAAAGGATATGAACAGGCAATTTTCAGAGGAAGAAATTAAAGATATCTATAAGCATGTGAAAAAATGCTCTAAATCACTACTAATTAGAGAAATGCAAATCAAAACAACTCTGAGGTACCACACCTCACCAGTCAGATTGGCTAAGATGACGGAATAGGAAAATGATAAATGCTGCAGAGGATGTGGAAAAATTGGAACACTAATGCACTGTTGGTGGAGCTTCAAACTGATCCAGCCATTCTGGAGAGCAATCTAGAACTATGCCCAAAGGGCTTTAAATAAGTGCATACCCTTTAACCTTGCAATACCACTTCTAGGGTTGTATCCCAAAGAGATCACAGAAGTAGGAAGACGCTGCACATGTAAAAAATATTCAAAGCAATTCTTTTTGTGATGGTAAACAATTGGAAATCAAGGGGATGCCCATCAACTGGGGAATGGCTAAACAAGCTGTGGCATATGAATGTTATGTGAACAGGTACCCCAAAAGAGTTAGGGTTGCCTGAGACCCCAAAATACCATCATGCCGGGTCCTGCCAAAAGAATTCGACTCAAGTCTTCTCAGTCAAAGAAAAGTGAACTTTATTCAAAGTTCAAGTTCACCATATGGGGTAGACTCTTAAGGAGTCAGTCTATGTTAGGTCATTCTATGGCGCTCTCACACAGTAAGTCTATGCTAAGCTATTCTATGGCTCTCTCACACAGAGCAAGTCTGTGCTAGGGCATTCTGTGGTGCTCTCACACACATGGAGGGAAGATGGGGTCTTACATACAGAGAAATCTTACATACAGGTTTGGAGGAGGAGTTTGGGGAGGGTCTTCGGGAGGAATCAATGAGGTCAGACTCCAGTAATGAGTTTGAGGAGGGTCTTCAGGAGGAGTTAATGAGGTCAATCCAAGGATGAATTCATATTCTGATAGGCAGCGAAGGGTGGGAAATATATGAACAATGGAGGGCCAGGCTAGTAATAGAGGTTTGGGCCCAGCCACAATGAAATACTTATGGCCTCTGCAAATGCCTCATCAAGTGGGAAGATTCAATCAGACTTCAATTGAGCTTGTACCTAAAAGATTCAAGGAGAGCTCAAGGTGGGTCCCAGAGCCTACACCTCATCACTGGAATACTATTGTGCTTTAAGAAATGAGGAGCAGGGGCGGAGCCAAGATGGCGGGCGTAGAAGCAGCAAGGTCCCACAGCTCCAACACCACCACCCTAACCCTAAATTATGAGGCCAGACAAAGTCTAGGACTCTCAGACTCACAAAAATACAGAAAACACATCTCTCGCTGAAGGCAGCTCGGCAGTAGAGGCTCAGCACAGCGGCCAGGAGTGGAGGCTGGTCCAGCCAGAAGCTAAGACCACGGCCAGGCCCGGGGTGGTGGGAAGGAGCCGGGCTGAGCTGAGCCAAGCCGCGCAATAGCCAGTCTTTAGAGGAGGGGATCTAACAGCCTCCAGCACCTCCACATCTGCCAAGGCGTGAGGAACGGGACAGGAGAGGGGCAGCTCGCACTGGAGTAAAGACCGGCCCAGACCAAAACCGCACCCACGGCCAGGCCAGGCACCATGGCGGCCAGGAGGAGCTGAGCCTCCCAAGCTGCAGCTTGAGTCTACTTCAGAGAAGATCTAAAGCACCTGCCTGAGGGGATCTTAAAATCCCACAAACCAGGGTCAGAGACAGTTAGTGAAAGTGAAACTTTGAAAATTAATTTGGGGGAAGGAAAAGCAGTTCGGCCAATCTGCCCCCAGGGCAAGGAAGCAGTGGGGGAAGGGAACTGCTGGAACCAGCGGCGGCCCCCATCAGGTTGCTTCAGAGCCCCTGGCCTGCGGACTCTGCAGGGGGCTGAATCTATTGATCAGGGCCAAGTGCTCTTGCGTTGAGCAACCTGGATCCGGACTGTGGTCTTGGGTGACGGTCCTGGGGTGCGCTTTCAGCAAGCCAAAGCTGGGGAAACTTGCAACACCCCCCTAACAGCTCCGGCAGCTGGGAAAACCCCAGCGATTTGGAACAGAGCTTTCCCCCTTGGAAGCAGAGTTTCACAGAGCTAAAAAAACCAACCAATTAATTGACTGGCCAACATGAGGAAAAGGAAGCAAAATAAGAACAACAATAAAACTCTAGAATCCTTTTTTGTGGACAAAAAGGATCAAAGCATGGAAGGGGAGGAAGACAGCCCAGAACTCAGAACTCCCACACCAAATGCTTCCACGACAATTGAAGAATTCCTAGAGGTTTACGTCAACTGAAAAAGGACTTTGAAAACCAAATAAGAGAAGTGGAGGAAAAATTGGAAAGAGAAATGA
>JAQQSW010008801.1:0-13383 GCA_028646575.1 Pseudocheirus occidentalis
TGCAATAAAAAATTATATGTAATAAAGGCCCAGGGAAGGGTAGGCAAAAAACAAATTGGAAACTAAATAATTTAATCCTAAAGAATGAGGGGAATGAGCAAGAAATTATAGAAACAATCAGTAATTTCATTCAGGAGAATGACAATAATGAGACATCATACCAAAACTTGTGGGATACAGCAAAGTTAGTATTTAGGGGAAGTTTCATATCCCTGAATGCGTACTTGAAAAAATTAGAGAAAATGGAGGTCAATGAATTGGGCATGCAACTGAAAAAGCTAGAAAAAGAACAAATTGAAAATCCCCAGCGAAAAAATAAATTAGAAATAATGAAAACCAAAGAAGAGAGTAATAAAATTGAAAGTAAGAAAACTATCAAACTTATACATAAAACTAAGAGTTGGTTTTATGAAATAATCAATAAAATTGATATATCCTTAGTCAATATGATAAAAATAAAGAAGTAAAACAAATTCTGAGTCTCAAAAATGAAAAGGGTGAATGTACCTCCAATGAAGATGAAATTAAACAATAATTAGGAACTATTTTGCCCAACTGTATGCACATAAATTTGACAACCTCAGTGAAATGGATGAATATTTACAAAAACACAAGTTGCCCAAACTAACTGAAGAGGAAGTAAATTACTTAAACAAACCCATCTCAGAAAAAGAAATTGAACAAGCTGTCAAAGAGCTAGCTAGGAAAAAATCCCCAGCACTAGATGGATTCACTAGTGAATTCTATCAAACATTTAAAGAGCAATTGATGCCAATACTCTACAAACTATTCAGGAAAATTTGTGAGGAAGGAGTCCTTCCTAATTCTTTCTATAACACAAATATGGTACTGATACCTAAATCAGGGAGAGACAAAACAGAGAAAGAAAATTATAGACCAGTCTCCCAAATGAACATAGATGCAAAAATCTTAAATAAAATATTAGTAAAAAGGCTAAAGCAACATATAACTAGAATAATACATTTTGGCCAGGATGGATTTATTCCAGGAATGCAAGAATGGTTCAATATTAGGAAAACCATCAGTATTAATGATCATATCAACAATAAAACTAGCAGAAACCATATGATTTTTTCCATAGATGCAGAAAAAGCCTTTTACAAAATAAAACATCCATTCCTATTAAATACACTAGAAAGTATAGGAAAAAATGCAGTTTTCCTTAGAATAATGGGTAGCATCTCCTTAAAGCCATCAGCAAGCATTATACACAAGGGGGATAAACTAGAAGCATTTACAATAAGATCAGAGGTGAAACAAGGATGCCCACTATCACCCCTCTTATTCAATCTAGTACTAGAAATGTTAGCAGTAGCAATTAGAGAAGAAAAAGAAATCAAAGGAATCAAATTAGGCAAAGAAGAGATTAAACTATCACTCTTTGCAGATGACATGATGATATACTTGGAGTGCCCTAGAGAATCAAGGAAAAAACTTCTTGAGACAATAAATAAATTTAACAAAGTTGCAGGATATAAAATAAACCCACATAAATCCTCAGCATTCCCATATATTTCCAATGAAGACCAATAGCAAGAGATAGTAAGAGAAAACCCATTTAAAGTTACGGCAGACATTATAAAATATTTGGGAATCTACCTGCCAAAACAAACTAAATACCTTTATGACCACAACTACAAAACACTTTTCATACAAATAAAATCATATCTCACTAATTGGAAAAACATCAATTGCTCATGGCTGGGTAGAGCTAATATAATGAAAATGACAATTTTACCTAAATTAAATTACATATTTAGTGCCATACCAATCAATCTACCAAAAAATTACTTTACAGACCTAGAAAAAATACTTACAAAATTCATTTGGAAGAACAAAAAGTCCAGAATATCAAGGCAATTAATGAAAAGAAATGTTAGGAAATGTGGCCTAGCCATACCAGATTTGAATCTCTATTATAAAGCATCAGTCCTCAAAACTGCCTGGTATTGGCTAAGGAATAGAGAAGTGGGTCACTGGAATAGATTGGGTAAAAAAAACTCAGTAGTCAACGACTAAAGTAATATACTGTTTGATAAGTGCAAAGACCCTAGTTCCTGAGTTAAGAATTCACTATTTAACAAAAACTGCTGGGAAAATTGGAATATAGTATGGTAGAAACTGGGCATAGACCATCATCTAATGCCATACACTAAAGTCAAGCCTAAATGGATGCATGATCTAGATATAAAGGCCGATACTGTAAATAATCCGGAGAAGCAAGGAATAGTTTGCCTGTCAGATTTATGGAGCAGGGAATACTTTATTACCAAAGAAGAGTTGGAAAGCATTATAAAATGCAAAATAGATCATCTTGATTACATAAAATTGAAAAGTTTATGTACAAACAAAGCCAATGTAACCAAGATTAACAGGGAAGTGGAAAATTAAGAAAGAATACTTGCAACTAATGTCTCTAATAAAGGCCTCATTGCTAAAATATACAGGGAATTAAATAAAATTTACAAGAATGCCAGTCATTCCCCAATTGATAAGTGGTCAAAGGATATGAACAGGCAACTTACAGAGGTAGAAATTAAAGATATATTTAAGCACATTGAAAAATACTCCAAATCACTATTGATTCATGAAATGCAAATCAAAACTATGTTGAGGCACCACATCTCACCAGTCAGTTTGGCTAAGATGACAAAACAGGAAAATGACAAGTACTGGAGGGGATGTGGAAAAATTGGAACTCTAATGCATTGTTGGTGGAGCTGTGAAGTGAACCATTCTGGAGGGCAATCTGGAACTATGCCCAAAGGGCTATAAATCATTGCATACCCTTTGACCCAGTAATACCACTTTTGGAGTTGTATCCCAAAGAGATCATAGAAGTGGGAAAGGGTCCCATATGTACAAAAGTATTTATTGCAGCTCTCTTTGTGGTGGCAAAAAACTGGACATTTAAGGGATGCCCATCAATTGAGGAATGGCTGAACAAGTTATGGTATATGCATGTGATAGAATATTATTGTGGTATAAGAAATGGGAAGGAGATTGACTTCATACTTACCTGGAGAGGGTTATACAAGTTGATGCTGAGTGAGAAGAGCAGATCCAGGAAAAATTTGTACACAGTCACAGATACATCATATGTGTGACGACCAATTTTGAAAAACTGGATGCTTCTCAGCATCGCACAGTTAAAAGACAACTCTACAAGTCTCAGGATGGAAGGAGATGTGTACATTGAGAAAAGGATCTAGAAAGATCAGAGTTTAAAAGGAGACTGAAGCAATGCATGCTATCATTCTTTTTGATGTTTGGCTTTTCTTTCTCTTTTCTTATTGTTCACTCCATTGGCTATAATACCTATACAACCAGACTACTGTACAATCTTAAGGAGTTTGCAGATCCTATACAAGACTGTATGCCACTATGGCATGGGTGGGGGTGAGGTGGAAGGGGAGAAAAATCTGAAACTCAAGTGACTCTGGAACTGAATCTTGTAACTTAAAAGTAAACAAATAAGTTAATAAAATTGAAAAAAAAAAAGAAATATAGTCTCACAATATATCCACTATAGAAATGTTTTGTGTAACTACATGTGTACAACCTATACTAAATTATTTATCTTCCCAGCAAAGGTGGGAGATGAGGGAGGAAGGGAATGAATCTGGATTTTAATGTTTTAAAATAACATTTAAAATATAATAATAATAATAATAATCATCATCATCATCATCATCATCATTATTATTATTATTATTTATATGCAACTGGGAAATAAGATGTACAGGCCCCGGGGATTGGAGATCTATCTTGCCCTGCCAGAAAGTCAGAGGAGGACTGGGGGAGAACATAGGGGAGAGCATACTCAGGGAGAGTTTATTCAGTGGGATCACTGTTTTGGCATAATGGGTAGGGGAAAGGTGCCAAGAAAATTTGTAACTCAAAATCCTATGAAATGGAATTATGCAAACTAAAAATAAACACACAAGTTAATTGCTAAAAATACTGTACAAAATAATAACTTAAAACCAGACTAACTCAAATGGCAAAAGAGGTCCAAAAAGCCAATCAGGAGAAGTATGGCTTAATAAACATAATTGGCCAAATGGAAAAGAAATTCCAAAAACTCAGTGAAGAAAATAATTACTTCAAAATTAAAATGGAACAAATGGAAGGAATATAATGACTTTATGAGGAATCAAGATATTATAAGACAGATTGAAAAGAATGAAAAAAATAGAAGACAATGTGAAATATATCATTGGAAAAACAACTGACCTGGAAAATAGATCCAGGAGAGATAATTTAAAAATTATTGTACTGCCTGAAAGGCAGGATCAAAAGAATAAATGAATGAATGAATAAATCAATTTATAAACTAATAAATAAGTAACTGAGTGATTGAATGAATATATAAGTAAAAGATCCTAGACATCATCTTTCCCCTCTTAATTTTCTTTTTAGATATCATCCCTTCATATTCAACTCACCTTGTATACATATGCACACATGCACACAAATATGCACATACGCATATAAAAACACATCTACGAATGCACATATATGTGTATGCATAAACATACATGCATACATACATATTTACATGCAAACATGCACTATATATGTATATTTTTCCTTCAACTATTCTAATACTGAGAAAAATTTCTCGAGTGACAAATATCTTTCCATGTAGAAAATGTAGACAGTTCAACTTTAAAATTCCTTATGATTTCTCTTTCCTGTTTACCTTTTCATGCTGCTTTTGCTTCTTGTATCTTAAAGTGGAACTTTTTATTCAGGTTTGGATTTTTCATCAAGAATGATTGAAAATTTTCTATTCCATTGAATATCAACATTTTCCACTGAAATGTTGTACTCAATTTTTCTGGGTAGGTGATTCTTGCTTTTAACCTAGCTCCTTGACCTCTGGAATATCATATTCCAAGCCTTCAATTCCTTAATGTAGATCTTGTGTTATTCTGATTGTGTTTCCACAACACCCAAATTATTTCTCCCAGGATGTTTGTATTATTTTCTCCTTTGCCTGGGTACTCTAGAATTTGGTTATAATATTCCTAGGAGTTTTCTTTGTGTAATGTTTTTCAAGAGATTATCAGGGGATTTTGAGATTTCTATTTTACCTTCTGGTTCTAGAATATCAGTTAAATTTTCCTTGAGAATTTCTTTAAAGGTGATGTCTAGACTCTTTTTTTTATAATGGCTTTTAGGTAATCCAATAATTTTTAAATTATCTCTCCTTGATCCATTTTCCATGTCACTGGTTTTTCCAATGAAATATTTCATATTATATTCCTTTTTTCTAATTCTTTGGATTTGTTACATAATATCTTGATTTCTCATAAAGGGCTTAGCTTCCATTTGCTCCATTCTAATTTTTAAGAAATTATTTTCTTCAGTGAGCTTTTGAAATTCCTTTTCCATTTGGCACATTTGGATTTTTAATGCATTCTTCTCATCATTTGCTTTTAGGATCTCTTTTGCCATTTGAGTTAGTCTATTTTTAAGGTTCTTATTTTCTTGGGTATTTTTTGGGTCTCCTTTATCAAGTTGTTGATTCTTTTTTCATGATTTTCTTGCATCAGTCTCATTTCTCTTCCTAATTTTTCTTCTACTTTTTTTTACTTGATTTTCAAAATCCTTTTTAAGCTCCTCCATTGCATCTAACCAATTCATATTTTTCCTGGAGGCTTTTGATGCATTAGTTTTGACTTTGTTGACTTCTGGTTCTATGTTTAGATCTTTGTCAACAAAGACTGATTCCATAGTCTGCTTTATGTTTTCCTCTGTTTGGTTATTTTCATAGCCAATTCATTGCCTTTTGAGCTCTTTGCTGTGTCAGAATGCTGCTTCCAGAGTGGAGAGTGTTGTGTCCCAGATTTCTGGGGTTTTGTGTAGCTGTTGTCAGAGTTACTAGTAGGCACCTGTCTCAAAAGTGTGAGGAGGTCTCCCTCTCCACAAGCTCTACAATCTCTGCAACAGTGGTGCTCCTCCCCACCCCAGGACTGCCACCCAGATCCAGACAGGGCAAGGCATATATATCTGCGTGTATATGTATGTACATGTATGTATATATGTGTATGTGTGTATATATGTATAGACAGATGGTTCAGGGTGAGTTGAATATAAAGAGATGATATCTAAAAAAATAAATTTCAAGGGTGAGAGAGGAATGTATTGAAAGGAGAAAGTAATAGATAGAACAGGGTAAATTATCTCATATTAAAAAGGCAAAAGAAAGCTGTTACAATGGTGGAGAATACCCGGGAGGTAAAAGGGATTGAATCAACTTTATTCTCAATGGATTTCACTTATGGGGGGAATAATGTGCACACTCAATGGAATATGTTACCCTATAAGAAAGTAGCAGAAAATGAGAAAAGAGCAGGGGATGATAGAAGGGAGGGGAGATTGGGGGAGGGGATAGCCAGATGCACACACTTTTAAAAAAATGATTTATTTACTTTTAGTTTACAAAATTCAGTTCCACAATCCCTTGAGTTTCAAATTTTCTCCACTCCCTCTTCTCTGCCTCCCCCATGGTGGCATGCAAATCAAATATATGATCTGCAAATAAATTCACATTGGACATTAGTCTGGTTGTATAGAAGGGTTGTAACCAATGGAGTGAACATTAGGAAAAAAAAAAAAGAAAACCAAACGTGGAAAAGAATGATAGTATATGGATTGCTTCATTCTCCATTTAAACTCCATTCTTTCTAGATCTTTCTCTGAATGTAGATATTTCATTGCATCCTGAGATTTGTAGAGTTGTCTTCTAACTGTGTGTTGCTGTGAAGAGTCCAGTTTATCAGTTTTGGTCGTCACACATATTATGTGTCTGTGATTGTGTACAACTTTTTCCTGGTTCTGCTCTTCTCACTTAGCATCAGTTTGTATAAACCACTCCAAGTAAATATGAAGACCATCTCCTCCCCATTTCTTATAGCACAACAGTATTCCATTACATTCATATACCACAAGGTGTTCAGCCATTCCCCATCTGATGGGCATCCCCTTAATTTCCAGTTTTTTGCCACCACAAAGAGAGCTGCAATAAATATTTTTGTACATATCAGTCTTCCTCCCACTTTTATGATGTCTTCGGGATACAAACCCAGAAATGGTATAACTGGGTCAAAGGATATGTGATTATTTATAGCACTTTGGGCACAGTTCCAGATTGCTCTCCAGAATGGTAGAATTAATACATAGCTTCACCAACAATGCATTAGTGTTCCATTTTTTCCACATCCCCTCCAACATTTCCCTTTTTCATATTTTCTCATCTTAGCCAATCTGACTGGTGAGATGTGTGCCTCAAATTTATTTTGATTTTTATTTCTTGAATCAATAGTGATTTAGAGCATTTTTATGCCCATAGATATCTTTAATTTTTGCCTCTGAAAATTGCCTGTTTGTGTCCCTTGAACATTTTTCAATTGGAGAATGACTTGTATTCTTATAAATTTTATTTAATACCCTTTATATTTTAGAAATAAGGCCTTTATCAGAGACACTGGTTTTAAAAATTCTTTCCCAATTTCCCATTTCCCTCTTAATCTTGTTTACATTGCCTTTATTTGTACACAAACTTTTCAATTTAATGTAATCCAGATTATCCATTTTGCAATTTATAATGCTCTCTAACTCTTTTTTGGTTATGAAGTCTTCCCTATTCCATAAATCTGACAGGTAAACTCTTCCTTGCTTCCCTGAATTATTATAGTATCAGCCTTTATACCTAGATTGTGCATGTATTTAGGCTTGACTTTGTTGTACAATGTTAGATGACAGTCCATGCCCAGTTTCTGCCATACTATATAGCATCCAGATTCTTAGAGGAAAAGTCAAGGGAATTATAGGTAGAAATAGATAGCAAAATGATACTAATGGAGGACCTCAATCTCCCTCGCTCTGAACTTGAAAAATCTAACCTCAAAAAAAATACAAGAAAGAAGTTAAGGGGGCAAAGACAATTTTAGAGAGGCAAGACATGATAGATCTCTGGAAAAAACTGAATGGTGATAAAAAGGAATATACCTTCTTCTCAGTGGTACATGACATATAGACAAAAATTAACCATGTACTAGGGTGTAAAAACCTCTCAATTCAGTGCAGAAAGACAGAAATATTAAATGCACCATTCTCAGATCATGTTGCAATAAAAATTATATTCAATACAGGGCCATGGTAAGATAGACAAAAAAAAACCAATTGGAAACTAAATAATTTAGTCCTAAAGAATGAGTTGGTCAAACAAGAAATTATAGAAACAATCAGTAACTTCATTCAATAGAAGGACAAAAATGAGACATCATACCAAAAGTTGTGGGATGCAGCAAAGGTGGTTCTTAAGGGAAGTTTCATATACCTAAATTCATACATGAAAAAGTAGAGAAAAATGTGGTCAATGAATTGGGCATGGAATTGAAAGTTAGAAAAAGAACAAATTGAAAATCCCCAATTAAATACTAAACTAGAAATAATGAAAATCATGGAAGCACACACTTTTGAAAAGGGACAGGATCAAAGAAGAAAATAAAAGAAATGAGGGTTGCCATAGGGTTGCTCATAGGATGAGGGGAAATACAGTTAATCTTTCACGATATGATTACTATGGAAATGTTTAGTATAACTACAAGCTTATATTGAATTGCTTTTCTTCTTAATGGGAGTTGATGCAGAGGGAAGAAGGGAAAGAAGTTGGAACTCAACTTTTAAATACAAATATTAAAACATTGTTTCTACATGTAACTGGGAAATAAGATGTACAGGTGATGGTGTAGAGAAATCCATCTTGCCTTATTTTAATGTAAGGGGTAATTGATTAAGAAGGCATTAGTGGGGGGAATGGAAGGGAGGGCAGAATGGGGGAAGAAGTCATCAGTATGGATGCCATCTTGGAGGTGAGGGATAGGAGAGTAATGGGGAAGATTTTGGAATTCGAAATCTTGTGGAAATGAATGTTAAAAACTAAAAATTAATAAATAAATTCTGGGGGTTAAAAAGTGACTACATGTCAGTCACAGCTGTTTTAAATTATTGTCCAACTGGGTGTCATTGTAGAAAAATATTCCTTACTGTCCTATGCCCCACATACTCAATACCAAATCATTTACCAATTTTTGCAATTTCTTTCTTTCTTTTTTTTTGGAGGAAAAAGACAGGACACTTAGAGTTATGTGATTCACCAAAGCTTACATGGCAGGTGTTAAGCGTCTGAGACTAGATTTGAACTCAATTCCTCCTGACTTCAGGGACGCTGCTTTATTAACTGAGCCGCGCAACCACCTCTTAAAATCTTGTCATTTCTATCCCACAACATTATCCATGTCCACCTCTTTCTCTCTAGTCTACCATCTTATTTCAGGCCCTTATCATTCATGTCCTGGATTATTACATTGGCCTCCCTTTTACTCTTAGTGACTCAAGTCTCTCCCCAATTTTGTCCATCCTACACAAAGTTGCATAAGTAATTTTCCTTAAGCTCAGATCTATCTACATTACTCTTGTACTAAATAAGCCCCGGTGGTGTTATCTTGCTTGTAGAATAAAACATAAACTTCACTGTTGACATTTTAAAACTCTTTGAAACCTTCCTTGAACTTATTTTTCTACCCTCAATGGTCATTATTCCTCATCTTGTACTTTGTCTTCCAACCAAATTGGCCTTGTCTGTGTTCCTCACACAACACTCCATTCCATACCTCTATATCCCTTTACTCTAGACATCACCTCTTCTAAATCTCTTTCTTATTTCATTTTGCTCAGATGCTACTTAATTATTTTATAAAATTTGTCCACTCCTGATTCACCCACACCCCTCTTCCACCTCTCCTCTCAACCCCCATCCCATTGGGTTTTTGGAGATAATTACTGGTGTCTTTCCTCAATCGATATCTTTTAGCTAATTTCTTCGTATTTATATATATATATATATATATATATATATATATATATATATTCATTTTCTACTTATATATGTAGTAGTTATCTCCATTGTTTGAAAGAGAGACTCTTTGTTAATACAGATATTTCATTCTTTTTTCATAAATCTCCAGCCTTGGCACTGTTCCTGGTGTAGAGTAGATACTTAATAAAAACTTGTTGATTGTTTGAAAGAACTAACTTACATTGAGATATTCATAACTGAGAACAGGATGCTATGATGAGTGACATTTGCATTTTAAAAGTCTTTTTTAAACCATGGTAATCTATCTCCGATGTCATAATTTTAAAAGATTTTTCAAATTAAAAATTAACATATGTATTTTAGACATCAAAGTTATTTCCAAGTATACCCTGCTGCCACCTCCACACCCCTTTATTCCATTCTTGTAATAAAAATAAATAATTAAGGTGTTGAAATGGCTGTATTGAACATGTTTTTGTTATTCTTCTTTCTTCTTTTCCATAAAATTTGTGATAGTGTACTAAAAGTAAGAAAGCAAGTTTTAATAATCTATTCTCTAACATCACAGGTAGCTGGGCAATTCAGGGGATAGAAGGCATGGACTGAAGTTAGGAAGCCTCATTTTCCTGAGTTCAAATCTGTCCTAATACACTTACCAGCTGTTTGACCATGGGCAAGTCAGTTAACTCTGTCTCCATTTCTTCAACTGTAAATTGAGCTGGAGAAGGAAATGATAAACTACTCCAGAATCTTTGCTAAGAAAACCCCCAAATGGATCATGAAGAATTAATATAAATTAAAAGTGATTGAAAAAAATTCTCCAATATCACAGATTCTCATTGTGATTGAGATGGATTTGGCAATGTTTTAGCATTTTTTTCTTTATATTATTGTAGTCATTGTGTATATTGGTTTCCTGGTTCTTCAATTAGCTCTTCTTCAGATCATGAAAGTCTTTCCTTATGCTGTGTTTGTTTGTTTTGCTTTTTGCTCCGAGTTGTTCTTTGTTTCTAACTGCATAATAGTATTCCATTACATTAATAAGACATAATTTGTTCAACCATTCCCCAATCTATGCTAAGTATTTTGTTTATATCAATGAATCATCATGTATTTGTTAAGCTCCTGCCACATGCCAGGGACTGTGCCAGGTTTTGGGTATATGAGTACAAAGAACAATAACAAGTATTTGGAATGGCCTCTAACATCGTAATGCAAGGAACAATAGGATAGGCAACAAAGAAAAGTGTAGAACAAGTTTAATTACATATATTCATGCAAAATAAGAGTAAACAGATGCAGTCAGTGACAAAAGAAAAAAATGATATCCTTATAATACAGTGCAGGGAAGGGTGGATGGATTACCACTTCCTTGTGCTTTTTTTTTAACAGTGATCCAGATTCCTTAAAGAGTAACCATGCTGAAATAATAATAATAACTATAATAATAATGATTTTAAAAGTTTAAAAAGCTTACTATTCAAAATTCCAGGTCTCCAGCAGGGACCAGTGGTGTCAACATCTGCCATTCCCAGCTTCAAACAGTAGTGGAAACCACATTGGAATTAATCTCCAGTCTTGATCTTGCATTAGATTTCTTTCTTTCTGGGATGAGAAGAAATTAAATTCCTAGAGTCAATAAGGACATTGGTCATATTGTATGCAAAAGACTTAATAATTAAAATTTTAAATTTCTGACAAAATTTTTTAATAAATGACAGTATTTTATTTTCCCCAATTACATGCAAACAAATACTTTAACATTCTTTTTTTAATTGACTTGTTTGTTTACTTTTAGTTTACAAGATTCAGTTCCAGAATCACTTGAGTTTCAGATTTTCATTCCCTTGCTCCCAACCCCCCACCCCAACCATGGTGGCATATGATCATGTATAGGATATGCAAACTATTTCACACTGTACAATAGTCTGGTTATATCAGTGTTTTTATTTATTTATTATTAATTTTTTAAATTTGTTTTCTTCTTTACATCATTCATTTTCATGAGACTTTTGAATTAAAAATTTTCTTCTCATCTTTCCCTTACCCCAGTCCCCAAACCGGTATCCCACTGTAAAGCCTCTCCCCTGATCTGCTCTCTTACTTTCTGATAGGGCAGGGAGGATCTCCCTACCCCAGCCCTTGTATATCTGAATTCTTAGTTGCAGGTATTGCAGAGCATTAAATTTTAGATTCTTTTGATTCCTCCGTTGTCACCCACTCCCTTTGGAAGGACAAGCAATTCAGTACAGGCTGTGGATGTGTGATTATACAGGACATCTTCATAGTACACATATTGTGACGGTGATCATATGTCCCTCCTTCTTAACCCTCCAAATGTTGTTCTGTTCTCTACCCTGTCCCTGTCCCTTTCCTGAAGTGTGTGCTTCCAGCATCTCTCTCCCAGACCCTGCCCTCCCCTCTGTTATCCCCTCTCTCATTCCCATGCCCCCTACTCTCCTCTGTGGCATGATACCCAGTTTAGTGTTTATGCCATTTCTTCCCTAAGTCAAATTCAATGAGAGTAATTGAAAGTAAAGTTGTAACAGTTATCCCTTGCCTCTTCTATATGGGATAATTAACCCCATTTTGTCTGTCCCTGTCTCCTCTCATTCTAGTCCTCTCTCACCTCAGAATTTCATCTTTTAGAGTATCATCCCTTCATATTCAATTCATCATACACCTTCTATATACACATATACACTCATGCTCAGATATGTATTCATACATATATATAGCCTCCTATTTAGACATATGTGTAAGTATACTTATATATACATTTGTATTCCCCTCCCCTATCCTCATACTCAGAACAGTTTCCTAAGTTACTATTATCATTTTTCCACATTGGCATGTAAATAATTCAAATTTGATAAGTACTTTTTTATTTCTTTCCCATGATTACCTTCTCATGCTTCTTGTGTTTGATTGTCAAACTTTCGGTTTCTTTCTGGTTTTTTCAGCAAGAATCCTTGAAAGTCCTCCACTTCATTGAATGACCATATTTTCCCAAGGAATAATATACTCAATTTTGCTGGGTACTTGATTCTTGCTCTTAATCCCAGCTCTCTTAATCTTCAAAATATTATATTCCAGGCCCTACAATCCCTCAATGTAGAAGCTGCCAGATCCTGGGTTATCTTGATAGTGCTTCCACAGTATTCAAATGGTTTTCTCCTGGAAGCCTGTAATATTTTCTCCTTTAACTGGGTGTTCTAGGACCTGGCAATAACATTTCTAGGAGTTTTCTTTTGGGGATCTTTTTGAAGAGGTGATCGGTGAATTCTTTCAAGTTCTATTTTACCCTCTGATTCTAAAACATCAGGGCAATTTTCTTTGAGGATTTCTTGAAGGATGCTTTCCAAGTTCTTTTTCTGGTCATGGGTTTCAGGTAGACCAATAATTTTCAAATTGTCTCTCCTGGATCTATTTTCCAGGTCAGTGGTTTTTTCAAGGAGATATTTCACATT
>JAQQSW010008802.1:0-13383 GCA_028646575.1 Pseudocheirus occidentalis
CTCTCCCTCCACTGAGTTCAGTGTCTGCTCCAAATCTTTCTGTACCTCAACCCTTGTCTCTTCTAAATGTATTGGTCTATTGGTTCTTACTGCTTCTCTGACTCTATAACTTTGGTCTCCAGTTTATCTAAGCTACTCACAAAACTGATCTTACTTTAGATGTCCATCCCCTACTGCCCTTCCCTTGATCAGCTGAACTTGCTTAGATCCCAGAATTCCTAGTTAGCACCATATGATAAGAGAGTTCCTTATGCCCTGATAACTATCAGATTTGATTTGAGAAGAGCCCCTTCCTTTCCTGGACACCTCTAGAATGGGTTACATACCACTGTGCTGTGCAGCATCATAGGTTTTGGTATAGATGATAACACTAAAATCATATAATTCAAATCCCAAAGTGGCTTGCCCAAGACCACAGAGGTAGCAAGTAGCACAGCTAAGTTTTGACTTCTGCCCTTCTAGCTCTAAAGATGGTGATCTTTAGATCACTAAGAATAGAATAGTTTCCTAATTATCTGAGATAACTTGGGTCAGTCCTGAATAAAGGCAAGATGATGGATGAGGTAAGCTCTGAAGAGTCTTGCTAGTATAGAAATTCCAGTATTTGGTAAAATCTTGGATTTTTCATAATTAAAGGAGAAAGAAGAGGCATGTTCAGGTATCCAAAAAGCATTTATCCTCTGATATAGAAATTCTTAGCCTTTTTGTGTCATAGATTCCTTAGACCATCTGATGAAACCTCTAGCATACTTTCTCAGAACAATGCCTTTAAATACATCAAATAAAATATGTAGTGTTATAAAGCAAACCAATTATATTGAAATACAGTTACAAAAACATTTTTAAAAATTATTTCATGGATTCCAGGTTAAGAACTCCTGCACTAGTGAGTAAGTCTGGACAGCAGATTAATAAAGTATTTAACAAAATCCCTCATACCACGTAGTAAAATCCAAGAGATGTCACTGGATGAGAGGAAGGCTAAATAGACTCAGAACTGGTTGTATGACAAGACCCATGAAGTAATCATTAATGGTTCAGTGTCATCTTGGAAGGACATCTTCAGTGAAATGCCCCTGGGTTCTTCTGTCATGAGCACCGTACTGTTTGTTGCACCGTTTTATCAGTGACTTAGATGAAGCTGTAATGGGTGTTTGTCAGATTTGTAGGTGAAACCAGTCTGGGAGAGATAGTTAACAGCTACCACTCTAGATGACAGAATTTGTATCCTCAAAGATCTCAGTAAAGCTACAACATTGGGCCACATCTCTTAGGATGAAATATAATAGGGATAAATGTGAAGCAAGAGTTGTGACTAGCCAAGAATGTTAAAAACATATAAATATGTTTGTGTTTTTTAATGAAGTACAAGTTTGATGGTGTTATATGGCAGCCAAATGGCAGTAGGCTGCATTAAGAAAGATGTAACACTCAAGTAAAGGGAGGTGATAATCTCATTGTCTTTAACCTTGGCAGATCACAGATCAACTATTGGTTTTAATTCTAGGCAATTCAGTTTGGTGAAGACACTGATAAGCTGAAGAGTATCTAGAGGGACATGACCAAGATGATGAAGTCTATCCTCAATCAATGCTGTATGAAGATCTGTTGAAGGATTTTAGGATTTGGGGATAGGAGGGGAGAAGATGGGCAGTGATCGGATTGTTGTTAATGTTATGGTTGTTCAGTCCTTTCAGTCCTGTCCAACTCTGTGAGCCCATTGGGGGTTTTCTCAGCAAAGACCATACAATGTTTTGCCTTTTTTCCTTCTCCAACTCATTTTAAAAATGAGGAAAGTGAGGCAAACAGGGTTAAGTGACTTGTCCAGGTGATAGAGCCAGTAAGTGTCTGAGACTGGATTTGAACTCAGGAAGATGAGTCCAGGCCTGGCTCTCTCTACTTCACCTCTAGCAGTTGCAGGATAGCTGTTTTCAAGTACCTGAAGTGATCCCTTGTGGAAAAAGGCATTGAACTTGCTTTTCTTGGCCTCAGAGGGTAGATGTAGGACGACTTTGTAATAATTAGTGCTGTCTATCAAGCAAAGTCTAGATGATTGCCAATTATTGGGTATATTATAGATTATACATCTTTAAAAATAAATGTATATATTTTGTATGCATTTGTATTTTGTCTCTCCCATTGCCCTACACTGAAAAAGCAGCAAACAATATTGATCATAAGCATGTATATTCCAGCAAAGCAAATTCCTGTGTTGTCCCTGTCTGAAAATGTGTGACTCACTCTGCCTCTTAAGTTCATCGCCTCTCATTAAATAGATTCTTGTTTGTGGCTGAGGTGGAAGAGAGATCCTCAAAGGTCCCTTCCAACTGCGCTTTTGTGATTCCAAGGAGGAGAGAAGAGGCCGGTGCTATGATTTGCTACAAAAGGACTTTATTATTTGGATTCAAACGATGGATTTCCCAGATCACTGTGATAGAGTGTAAACAGCACTAACTCCGCACTCAGAAGACCTACATTCAGATACTGTGTCTAATGCTCACTACCTGTGTGTCCTCAGGCAATTCACTTAAGCTCCTGGGAACCTGGCTTTTTCATCTATAAAATGAAGGACTGAATAAGATCAATTTTGAGGCCCTTTCAAGCTTTCGATCTATATATGATCCTATGATCAGATATATTCATGTTTAAGATGATCAAAATTAATTTTCTATTAGATATAGATTATTTGCAAATTATCTGCTTTTTGTTTTCAAAATTATTCTTTCCCCCATCTTTCTTCTCCTTTAGTACAAATAGCCTGCTAATTTGAATTAGTGCATTAAATACTTATTAAACATCAGTTATGTGTGTAACGAAGGTCTGGCCCATGCCTAGAATGCCTCAGATGGTGTCTTCGTGTGGAGGCTGCAGGGAAAGCAGGTCTCTCCACATAGAGGATGGTAAAGAGTGATTTATGGGGGAATCACGAAGGACTTTGGACAGACTGTAGAACAAGTGTAGACAATTTGAAACTGATTCTGACCAGCTAACCACACATTGAAGAGGAAGCTCTTTGATTAGGGGCAGAGGTTGTAAAAAAAAAAAAAAAGCCTACCAGTTGCGATTAAGGTCCCTTTGTCTCTTTGCCACAGTATTTTTAGGAAATCTTGGAAATCAGAGGAAGGACTGAAGCCTACATCCTTGTGAATCCAAAAGGTTCTGAGAATCCTCAGGCATCCAGACATTCTAGAGTTCAGGATTTTCAACCAAAAGACATTAAGGTTCACACTATGAAAAGAGTAGCATCTCCCTCCATATCCCAACATTCCATAGTCTAGGTTTCACATCCAGTCCTGAGGAGCAAGGAGCAACTTTGGGAGAGATCTTTGGGGTCTCATCCTAATAGTAAGTGAAAGTAGGCGTGCTGCCTCTGGACATGCTATGTGGGAATGTAGCTACTTCCACAGAGACCTTGGTGGTAGGGTCTAGAATGCCCCCAAGCTGTAGAGGGGAAAATTTGGGTATATTCTGCCTGTCTTTGAAGTAAAAATCCTTTAATGAAAGCTAATTGATATTAAGTAGTTATATAGACCTGAGGTGTTAATCATTGGCCTCCTAACAATGAAAACATGGCCTTTAGGGCTTAGCCAAAGGTGGTAGAGAAAAAGCCACCCATTAACACCTCAGGATACTCTAGAATCCTCATGTGGGCGATGTAGTGGCCTGGCTCTTAGAGAGCAGAGTCAGAGCATGAATCTCACATGTGCAAGACATTGTGCTTGATGCTTGGAAATGTACAGAGAGGAAAAACTCAACAAATGTATGTTAGCTGTGTACCAAGTCACAACGCTGGCGAATGAACATGCAAAATTTAGATAAGACATTCTCTCCCCACCTGGAGTTTACATTACAGTCAATTAGTGATTCAGGAAATGAACAAGCATTTAGTAGGTGGTTACTATGTGCCAGGCAGGGTGCAAGGTGCTGGGAATACAAAGAGAGGCAAAGCATGGTCCCTGCCTTCAGGGAACTGATATTCTAATGGGGAGACAATATGCAAAAAAAAAGTCTTTACAAGATATGCTACATGGTGAGGTGCTAGCAGTGTGTGTGTGTGTGTGTGTGTGTGTTCTTGTTGTTGTTGTCAGTCTGACTCTTTGTGACCCCATTTGGGGTTTTCTTGGCAAAGATAATGGAATAGTTTGCCATTTCCTTTTCATTTTACTGATGAGGAAACTGAGGCATACAGGGTTAAGTGACTTGCCCAGGGTCACACAGCTAGTAAGTTTTTGAGGTCAGATTTGAACTCAGGAAGGTGAGTCTTCCTGACTCCAGGTCTGGCACTCTATTCACTGTGTTATGTAGCAGCCCGTATATGTTTTGGGGGAAGAAAACCTTTCGAGAAAGAGTGGAGTGGAGGGAGGGAGAAATGTTGCAGAGGCATAATTGACAGGATTAGACAGTAACTGGTTGGGGTTGGAGATGTTAAAAACCAGAGTGATTGAGGGAAGGGTCTTGCCATTGTTTAAAGACTTTCAGAAGTCAAGAAGAAGAAAAGGTTTTGGAGAAAATAATGATAGGTTGGATTTTAGATACCTTGAATCACTTCCAAAGTGTGTCTAGACTCCAGGTGGAGATGAAGAATTGTATTCATTCATCTCTGCTAAGCAGACAACCTGGCAAGCTGAAAGATCACTGACTCTGGATTCAGAGAGCCTGACTTTAAATCTTCTGTTTAATACCTATTACCTTTGTAAAAAGTAGAATCTAAGTTCCTTGAGGGTAAGGACAGTCTCATTTTTCTATCTGCTTTCCCCATGCCCAGTATACTGTAGGCATTTAATAAATAATTGATTAATGATTGAATATTTTAAAATGATAATAAACAGTCAAATAATCAGTTGATGGTTGAATAAATCAATTGATTATATGACATTAGGCAAAGCATCTGATATTCTGGGTCTCAGTTAATCCAGATGTAAAATGAGGGGATTGGAACACATGGTCTCTGAGGTACCTTTTAGCTTTAGATCTAGCATATTATGAATCTCTAAGGATGCAAAACAGTTTTCCCAAAAGCTCCCAATGAACCATTCTTTCCTGGTCGGATCCAGGGGAAAACTAAAGCAAACCAGAACAAACACCCCACAAACCTGAGTTTCAATACTGATGTTGACCCTGTCCAAAGAAGGGGCTGCAGTTGGGTGGAGCTGGTCAGTTCCTAGCTACAGGGGCCCTCTGGGAACTCTTGTTGACTAGCCACTTTATTGCTTGGTCTCTGTTCCTGGCCCCTTAAAAGGAAAGGTGACAGCCTAACTGACTGTGGGGTGTGTGTGTGGGGGGGGGAGATGTACTATAGCTGTAAGAGAAAATAGATGAGAAGTGCTTTGATCTCTGCAGAAAGGTGTAATATAAATTCTAGGCGTTGTCATTATTACTCGATAATCAGCTCTGTCCCTCCATCTTCTTCAAGCATCTCATTATTGCTGGAGAGCTTCTTCAGTCTGCCACATTCCCATCCACGACAATTAAACACACAGATGTGTTCCCCCTTGCCATGCTCCTGAAAATGAAACAATTTTTGAAAAAAAAAAAAAAGACAACCTGGTAATACCTCTCTCGAGGAGACTATATGGGAAACCAGAAGGGGCTGCAAAGGGAACGATAAATACTTGTTCTTTTTTCTAAAGGTCACTTTCAGCGTGTGTGTGTGTGTGTGTGTGTGTGTGTGTGTGTGTGTGTAGTATTTCTTAAAAGTATATTTTGAGGAGAAAAAGGAGCATGCAAATATAACATTTACATCTCACCATGTAATGTAGTTGAATAATAATAATCCTTTCTATTAGTGTTCAATAGACGCAAGATAGCCCTAAAAACAACTAAGTTTTCATTTGCTTGTATGAAGTTTAGTTTGTTTCTGACAACTGCTTTGCCCTTAACAACAGAGCAATCTTGTGGTTGGGGTGGCTCTTCTTTAGGTGGTAAGACCAGGAGACCACAACCTATATACTTATATTAGGGTCTGGCTACTGCAGACCCAACTTCCCAGTGTGAAAAATGGAAGCCTCCTTTATTGTTAAAGCAGAGCCATAACTAGGGGGGTTTGCACCAGAGGTAAACAGAGTAGTGTTTGTGTGTTGGGGATAGGGGGAATTGTGTGTGTAAGAGGAAGAAGTGGTACAAAAAGTCATTTCAGTTTTAGGTAGATTGTAGAATTGTGAAGGCCAAAGGTTTGGTCATGCCAGAAGGAGTGGTTCATCCCCAAGCCTGCCTCTCTCATGGGGTTTGGGCAGTAAGACAGACTCTAGGCACCATAGCAATGGTGGCAGGTCTGTTATTAAAGAAGGCTAGTACAGTACTGTGAAGTATGAGAACAGTCTCTGGAACCACTTTGAAGAGAAAGTGGGCCTCCCTGACTAAACCAGTGCCCTAGGGCAAAGTTCTAGGCACTCCAGCCTAGTTATCACTCTGTTACAAAGTCAAATAATAGACATCCTTTAGGCTTGTTGCAGTGGAAAGAGTACCAGATTCAGAGTCAGAAGACTTGTGTTCAATAGCAGCTCAGCAAGTCACTTCCCATCCATTGGTTGGTCTTAATTTCCTCATTTATTAAAATGGAAAGTGCTAAGCTAGACAATCTCCAAGTTCCCTTCTAGTTTGTATATTCTGTGTGTGTGTTCACAGGTTCCAAGCCCGAGACTCTTCCCCTTGACTACCTGAAAAGTCCTTCAGCAGTGTGTGTTCCCAGCCCTGTGTGCCCCCCAAACTCCTTTTGTGGCAGCTGCAGGGTTTCCTTCCCCCTGTGCCTGCACAACCATTTCATATACTGGTGGTTAAATGTGTTGGCAACTCGCATCCTCAAGATAATGTGTAAGTGGCTAATTGCATTTGCTATTTAGCAATTAACCACTTGCAGGTGCAACTAGTTGTGAACACAATTTTGCATGTGTGACTAATTGCAGGTGTAAAATATTCACCTATTCAGTTCCTTTCATGGCTCAGTGGGACTCAATGCTAATTCTCTCTCACCATCTGGGTTCAGACTAAGAGAACTGGCCAGGACAGATCAGTAAACGCATTCCTTTTCTATATGCTTTGACACTGGGGGAGTCTTGAAAGCATTTTTGGAGGAGGAAATGAAACTGAAGAAAAGGAGAGATGGGAAGAGCAAATCAGAATGAAATTCTCCAATGAGATTATGTAGGAGAATCAAATTTATTGTTGTTGTTCAATTGTGTCTGATTCAGGACTCTATTTAGGGTTTCTTGGCAAAGATACCAGAGTAGTTAGCCATTTCCTTCTCCAATTCATTTTATAGATGAGGAAACTGAAGCAAACAGGGCCATATGGCTAGTAAGTGTCAGAGGTCAAATTTGAACTCAGGTCTTCCTGATTCCGAACCAAGAGGTTCAGTGCACCATCTAGCTGCCTTAAAGGGCCAATTGGATGGTCCAGTGCCCCCCTCGAGAGAACATCATTTATTAATCCTTACAGATCAATCATTCTAAGGCTACAAGCTGGTTTCTTGAGTCTGCCTCAGACTAGTTAGTTCCCCATTTGTTATGTGTGGCTGTGTCCTTTTGAGGGAAGTAGTTTGTTTAATGGTACAAATGTTGTCTCTGGAGTAAGAACATGTAGGTTCAAACCCTGCCTCTGATGCTTGTTACATGGGTGACCTTGGGGAAGTTATTTAAGCTGGATCAGTCACACATTCTCCATCTGTAGAATAGGGGAGTTTTGGAGAGACGGGGTTAGACAGCATCAAGAGTTCTTAACCTGAGGGGGGAAGCAAAGAGTTCTTACTCTGTCATGGACTGCTTTGGCTGTCCTCTCCTCACCCCTCTCTCCTCTCCTCTCCTCTCCTCTCCTCTCCTCTCCTCTCCTCTCCTCTCCTCTCCTCTTCTCTCCTTTCCCCTCCTCTTCTCTTCTCATCTCTCTCCCTCCCTTCTTCCCTCTCTCTCCCTCCCTCTCTCCCCATTTATATACATATACACATGCCATTGTTTATCTATCTCTATATTTGTCTATCTACTTCATCTAACACAAATTCATAGATCCCAAGGTAAGAATCTCTGGGTCAGATAGTCTCTGAGGTTGCTTCCATCTATAAATCAACGCTTGGCCTTAGACAGGGCAACTCATTCATTATTGGACTTCTGAAGGACTACACATGTAGGTAATAATAATATTATAGTATTTATAGCACACTTAGTATGTGCCAGGCACTGAGCTAAGTATTTTACAAGAGTAATTTCATTTTATCTGCACAACAACCCTGGGAAGTCTGTACTATTATTACTATTATTCTCATTTTCCAGTTGAGGGAACTAAGGCAAATAAAGGTTAGTGACCTGTCCAAAGTTGCATAGTTTGTGAGTGTCTGAGATCAGATGAGCTCAGGTCTTCCTGACACCAGGTCCATTGTTCTATTTATTGTACTGGCGAGTTACCTCCTAGGTGGCATAAGCTTCTTTGGTCCTGTCAAATATTTATTGTCTAATGGTGTCAAAGGTGAATGAAACCCAGTTAGTGCCACAGGTAACCTCTCTTGAGCCTATTTCCTCATCTCTGAAATGGGAACATTTGCACTTGTACCATTGTAATACTTGTATCACTATCCTGTCCAGTTGCCTTTGAATCCTCTTCCCTATATACATATCTTCTCCGCATTGAAAAATGTAGTTGTTTATGTTATTATGATTATCATGAATAATGAATAATAT
Source organism: Pseudocheirus occidentalis (assembly GCA_028646575.1). NCBI lineage: Eukaryota > Metazoa > Chordata > Mammalia > Diprotodontia > Pseudocheiridae > Pseudocheirus > Pseudocheirus occidentalis. The sequence continues at coordinate 8,664 of JAQQSW010008802.1, forward strand.
ATTATTATGACAATGATGATTATTATGAAAATGATGTTTTATGTCTTATTTTTAATGAAAGTTTTATCATTAATTTTAAAAAATTGTTTAGTTAAGTTTTGATTTCTTTATTATGAACAAAATGATGTCCTTTATGGTTGAATATTCAATAAATGTTTGCCTTGAAAACAAAAGGCTCCCTCAGTGCATACCCTAATGAAATGCTCTGTCTAGGGAATTGTCTGGGGCACTGACAAATTAAGCGACCTGCCCAGAGTTACTGAAGCCGTCATATCAGAGTTGAGAGTTGGATCTAGCTCTTCTTAAAGCCGAGGCTGGCTCTTGAAGCCTTGTTCTGAGTATCAGATGACATCATGGAAGTAGAAGAAAGTGCTGTATAAATGAGTTACCAGTCTAATGAATCAGATCTTTGAACAGAGAAAGAGAGGGGGAGGGGAAGAGAGAGAAAGAAAACAACATTTATTTAACACTTGGTTTTATTATCTCATCTGATCCTCATAACTTTAGGAGGTTGGTGTTATTATTACCTCCATTTTACAGAAGATGAATGTGAGGCAAACAGGGATTAAGTAACTTGCCTGGGGTCACACAGCTGGTAAGTGTCTGAGGCTAGATTTGAACTCAAGTTGACTCTAGGCCTGGTGCTCTGTTCACCTCTGTTGAAGATAGATAGATAGATAGATAGATAGATAGATAGATAGATAGATAGATAGATAGATAGATAGATAAATAGATAGATGGATGGATGCATGGATGGATGCATGGATTCATAGATGCATGGATGGATGGATGGATGGATGGATGGATGGATGGATGGATGGATAGATAGAGAGATAAATAGAGAGATAGGGAGAGACACAGAGAAAGAGATAGAGGGGGAAAAGAAGAGGAGAAAGGAAGAAAGAGGGAGAGAAAGGGAGGGAGAGAGAAAGAAAGGAAGAAGGAAAGGGGAGGAAAGAAAGAGAAAGAAAGAAAGAGGGAGGGAGAGAGAGTGAGGAAGGGTAATGGGATGGAGAGAGGAGAGAAAGGGATATTGATTCAAAAATATTTTTTTCCAAATCTTATCATATCAGCTCTGGACAAAAAAAAAAAGTTAACCTCTGAGTTATTCAGTCAGCATAGAATTTTACGTCCGAATAGCCTCAAGGTTCAGCTAAGCTTAAAAGTCCCAGTCTGCTTAAATGCTATTCAGCTTCTAGTACCATCCTCTCCAAGGTGACCTTGTTTCTATCTCCATGGTGTATTTTGTCCATTGCTATTGTTGTACAAGTTGCCTATTTATTAAAAATGTAAGCTCCTCAAGGGCAGATACTGTTTCCACTTTTTTCTTTGTATCCCTTGAGCCTAGGATGGTAAAATAGTTCATAATAAGTGTTCATAAATGCCTAGTGATTGCTTGATGAGTGGAACTGAGATTTGAACTCGGTGCTTCCAAGGGCATCCTATTTCAAAGAATGATAGTAACAATACCAATAATGATAACATTGAGCATATAACTACTAGTACTAGTACTACTACTACGACTACTACTACTGCCACTGTATAGTAGGGTAGCAACCCATCCTAGGACCATTTATATTGGAACTTCATCAAACACCATTATGAAAAGGATGAAATAATAGCCTGAATTTTTACATACTTTATTTTAAAAAGTACTTTTTCTCCCAGAAAATGATATTGTCCTCATTTAAATAGATGAGAAAACTGATGATCAAAGAAGGGAAGTAATTTGCACAAGGTGACATGACCAGAAAAGGAGGGAGCTGTGATTTGAACCAAGGTTTACTTAACTCCAAGGCCTTGACTTTGGGGTTAATATAGTAACTCCAACAGAGAAGGAGCACCTGCCATTGGCACAGCAGTTAGCCTCTGGGCATGTTCCATCAGCAATGACTGGGTGCACTGCTTCCCAGCAGGTAGCAGAGAGGGCTTTGCAAATGAGGTCTGTGAAGAACTCTCTGTCCATTTGGTACCAAAGCTCATTACAATTCACCTCAGTGGAATGTAAGCACATGGGAATGGATGTTAATGCCCAGATCTCAGAGGCTGAGCAGGTGGAGGAGAGAATGCATGTCACACAAAAGGCATGTTAAAAAGCAGTGCCCCTAAGGCAAAATGAAGCCCCTGACAAAGGCGAGGAATTTAACTGTCAGTAGGTGGGAAGAGATGGGCATGGAAAGATAATGTTGGCATATTGAAAGAATAAAATAGGAGAAGTAATGCCCTGTGAGGAAATTATAAAGGTTCAACCAAGGCATGAATTTGCCTTTAGGAGACCAGCAAGCATGACTTGAAATCATTAAATCAATCAACGAAGAACGTCCATGGCACTGGCAAGTATTGCCTCAACTGGTATAGACTGCAGCCCCATCCATTCCTTTTTAGACATTCTTGCTCCTTGGGAGCTGATATTGCTTCATTTTTGTTTGAATCACATGCTTTCCACAATGTGCTACATAAAATAGAAACTTAATTCTTGATGCCTTGATTCATGCATTCCTGTGGCCACCCACTCCCCCCCCCATATTTATCTTGCGGTCAGCCCTCCAGTGATGATCCTCCCAAGGGCCCTCAGAGAATAAAGTACTTACTGAAGCAAAGGTGGTATCCAATTATGTTCCAGAAGCTAATTTACATGTCACTGTGATGACTACTTGAAAGTTAAAAGGCAGGAAACCCAGATGACTAAAACATTTTGATTACTAAGAGATAGTTATATATGGCCTATTTATGCTGTACCTGACAAAATTGTGAATTTTTTTTCTTCCCCTAAGATAAAAAGTCAGTCACTTCACAGAAGTTGATCTTGCTTTGAAGGTCACTCCATCAGTGACCAGATTCAGAAACTTAAGGAAAAGGAAGAGGAATAAAAAGAGTAGAAAAGTAGCTGCTTTGATGAGATATATCTTCTTTCTCAAACATGAATCTCATTACTGATAAGTGGTCAACCAGTCTGTTTGAAGACCTAAAGTGATGGGAGGATTGACTCTTCCCCATCAAGGAAGATGGACTGGACAACACTTGAAGAGTTCAGGCAGTCTTAAATTTTCAGTATCCTACGGGACAATGCAATGGATAAATGGGATACAGGGGAAAAAGGCAAAAATAGATAGACCTACATAACACAATAGTTTGCATTTATTTGAGCACGAGGAGTCTCACCACATTATAGCCTGGAAGAAAATGTTTCTCCTATGTAATCTCAGACCTCCTCTTGAAATCACTCAGAAATGAAAAGCAATAAGCAAGTTTGCATTTTGTCCATTGACTCGGATTATAAATGCAAGCTTAATGTACCAGATCAGTATGTAATAATTCAAAAACCAACTTCTCTGCTGTACCCTTTGCAAGGGACTCTTGCAAAACATCCTTTACAAAGTGTCTCTCTTAAAAGGAAGAGCTAGGAAAGCCTCATTATGGTGGCTACATAAAGCTCTCTTTTTTTCTTCCTGTGGAGTGGTAGCTGCTGATTGATCAAGATTGGGACAACTCAAGACAGTTTGGCTCTTAGATGTTAGTTTCTCCCTCTGTAAAATGGGAGAGGTAAGACTAGATAGCCAGCTCTAGCTGTAAGAGTCTGTAAACCTTCCTCAGAATCATCCAATCCATCCCGTCATCTCTATGCAAACTTTACCTGAATTATTTCAGAAAACTAAAGTAGGTGTCCTTCCTTCTCCTAAATATTTTCATTGACTTAGAATGTACTTTTCCCTCACCTCTGCCTACTAGATTCCCTCTATTCTTTCCAGATTCCATTCAGATGCCACCTTCTGCAAGACACTTTTCCCAGTCTACCCAATTGCTGGTGCCTCCATCTCTATGATTTCCTTCCCTCTACTTTGTATATATCTTGTATGCATCTATGTTCATGTTGTCGCCTCCATTAGAATGTAAGACCCTCTAGGGCAAGGACTGGTGTGTGTGTGTGTGTGTGTGTGTGTGTTTGTGTGGGTGTGTGTGCGTGTGCATCCTCAGCACTTACTACAGTTTTTAAGTTCTTAATGAATGCCTTTGGTTATATTGATTAATAGCATTAATGTGTAGGAACAGGCTGATTTCATTCATAATTTTGAACAGTTGCCCATTATTCAGAACCAACCCCCAAACCAGGAAGCTCTCAGATTCTTGGTTATATCTTTTCTAGTTGAACTTGTGTAACACCATGCACCAGCAGATTCCCAAAAGAACACTACTGTGAACAGCTTTCAAGGTTTGGATTACACAGTAATAATGAACACTCTGTTTATTCCATTACAAATCAAGGCAGCCATTCAATCAATTCACAGTACAATAGTCTTCCACTCATGGGACAAATTAATAATCAATCAATTCACAATACAATAATCAAACTTCCACTCATGGGGCAACCATACATCAACTCAATCACTAAATACAATCATTAGAAAACCACACAAACCCTCCACCACTTGATTTCCAGCAAACCTCAGTTTAGTCCAAGGGGAGGCCTTTTCTTCATCTTGACTCTGGGTGGTCTCTCTGATTCCCTGGATCCCCTTCCATGGGCCCAGCTCCCTCCTGAATCCACCAAACAATCACCTAGACTAAGAAGCAGACAGCTACCAGGTTCTCATCCAGTCCTCAGAGGTAGACAGCTCCCAGGTCCTTGTCCTCAGGGCAATCCCCAGCACACACTGAAGTTTACAGGGTTCAGCACATCTCAAACCCTTCACCACTTCTCTTGCCTGGAACTCAAGGATCA
>JAQQSW010008803.1:0-13382 GCA_028646575.1 Pseudocheirus occidentalis
ACTAAGCTTTTCATTTATGATAGCTTTTATTCTAAGGCTCCTTTCTTCTCAAAGTTCTCTAAAAGTGTTTTGTAGAACGTTCAAAATTCTGACCTTTTGTGTTTTAAAATTTTGCTTTGCTATCATATCCCCACTCCAGCATGGGACATTCAGAGTTAAGACTTATACCTAGCTCTGAAATTGAGCAAGCCCAATTTTAGCCACTTCCAACAATCACAATTAAATGTGAACCGACAGTCCTGGTATTAAACATGTTAAGGAAATTCTAAGACATGAGATTGTTGGTTCCCAGGAAACGACATCCTATCATGTCTTAATTTAATTAGAAAGTTTTAAGGGATTTTTATTACACTCTACCCGGAACTTACTTATACCATGATCTAGAACCATTAGTTCTGTCTCTTATTACTCTTCAGGAATAAAAACCTAGGTTTTCTTTGGGTTCAACAAACATTCTACATCTATCACCAATAATATTAAGATCAATGGCAATCTTTATCAAAAAAGATCTTCATGGAAATGCATTTGTTTCCTGGAGCTTGTGTATAATAGATAGATAGATAGACAGATAGATAGATGGATGGATGGATAAATACATAGAAAGAAAGAAAGAAGAAAGAAAGAAAGAAAGAAGAAAGAAAGAAACAAAGAAAGAAACAAAGAAAGAAAGAAGAAAGAAAGAAGGATATATATGGATATAGCCGTGTAAATCTATTAGGTGTTATATATAATCACGGTTGGTTGTTGTCCTCTGTTCTCCAAGAGGACCACAATGACATCACTGTGCTAGAGTCATGGTCCAGTGTGTCTGGCTCTGGCTGGTCAGACAAACATGAGCTCAGAATGATCTACCACAGGACAAACACAAATAGTCCATGGGAACCTCTGGAATGGATTCTCTAAATTTCCTCATCTTGCATTTCCTTTGAGCTACTTCAGTTGTGCTTGGCTCCTAGAGCACAGCACCTTCTCTGATGAGGGCATGCCGTATTGGGTGGTCCTGTGCCAGTGTCTCCCATGTCACACTATCAATTCTATAGATCTTCAGAGAGACCTGGAGAGTGTCCTTGTATGTACTCTTGTGGTTACCATGTGAGCCCTTGCTGTATGAGAGTTCTCCATAAAATAGTCTTTTAGACAAGAGAGTATAGATTTGACATTGGAGCAATATGGCCAGCCCATTATCCTTGTGCTCTCTGCAATAGAAAATTGGAGGACACCCCAGTCCCGATCTTTTCTGTTCTCTCCTGGATCAGATATCTTTTCTGTTAAAACTTGTCCTTAATGTCTCATTGTCTTGTCCAAGGCTCCTCCTAGATCTGACAGTGTCTCCATTTCTTGAGACAATTCCCCTCATCAGCCTCTGAACATGTCTCTTTCTCTGTTCTAGTCCTTTCCCAAATTAACATTCTCCTTTCTCCAGCTTCATCCAGCACAGGATTCTAGTTTGTATACGTCAGTCAAGCTCAGGCATTCCAGGTTCTATGTTTGTTCCAAGAGCTGCTCAAGAAGTCAGACTTCACAAACAAATTACCAAATTTTCCATTCAAAGGTGGAATTTACTCTCATGGTGGGAAATTATTTTCTGACCTCTAAACTACCACCAACTTGGCAACTTTAATGATACCTGGATGCTCACACATTCATTTGTCTAAGAACCTTCACAAATAGGAAAGAAAGTCTTACATTGAAGGGAATACTCTCCTCAGATCTGTTTGGATCATTTTTCTTGCATTTCTTTTACTGTTTTATTTTAGCAGAGCCTAACCTAGCCATATACTGATTTCCAAACAGAAGTTTTCTCCCTTTCTATGTAACACCGTGTTGCAATGCTTCAAAATACAAAATATTCACTATGACAAATAGTACTATCAATAGATATCTCTATCATTGAAGCAACAGCAGAAGACTGTTCTGTTTTTCCTGTACAGATATTTAGGGATTGTGGTATTAATATGGGAGGATATACAATTGATAGTGTTTTTACCTTCCCCTCAAGGTTCTGTGGGTAAGGATGTCAGGTTTTTTTTTCCTTTTCTATGAACAATGAATACTAAACATTAGATCTGAAATTTCGTTTGATCTCAGAAGAACAATCTGCCTTCATTTTGTTTGTTAAATTGCTTAAAATAGGTCAATATTTGTGCCAAGTAAGAACATATCTGAAACAACATCATTGACATTTATTATGTTATCCATTCTATGAGGCATTGAGAGCCAATCATTTTTGTTCTCAGAGAACACCTAGCACTCAAACATGGTGATTTTCATGATGTGCAAAGATATGCCCTTTGAAATCTCAGGGCACTATCTTCTCTGATGTCCCTTCTTCAAAGTGCTCTCCTCCCTCCTCCCTTCTCTGAACTATGGCTACAAAATACTTTGTGTTAAAAAAATCCTCTTGTTTCTTATCATTCTCTTCTTTGGCCCTGAACGTCTCTTTCTCTTCCTCTTCTTTTCTCTCTCAATATTGAAATTAAAGACTCTACAGCTGAATCAAGTTTAGGATTCTGGATTCAAAGGTTCCCTTATGCCCACAAAGCCTGGGTTCTAGTGCCCTCTATGATTGCATATTCTGTTTTCACTCTCCCCATTGGAACATTCAGAGGCAGAATTTAACTGTTAATTCTAACATTGTGCATCTGTCAGCTATTCCCAAGAAACCTGAACTTCAGTGTTCTAGATACCATCCAAAATATAACAATTTGGGTTCTAAAGTCATAGCATGATAAGGGGTGCCAATTTATTATTTGGATTATTAATACAATGTATATTTGTCTTAGTGATATCATTACTATGAAGTAGAAGTTTTTCCCTACACAACTCTCTATATTGAACATCTTTCTTGTAGAAAAATGTTCAATACTGATTTTTATTAATAATAATAGAAATAACAGGCTTTACTAAAGAAAAACACAAGTGCCTGCACTTTTTCTTATAATCCAGTTTTGTGTGGTTTGGGTTTTTTTCTTTTTTCTTTCTTCCTTCTTTTGGCTAGCCAAAGAATACACATTAAACTTACCGCAAACTTTTATCACTTTATTTCTATATGTGTAGGGTTTCTGTATATTCCTGTAGAGACACTTGTGGTTTACACATTGTTTTGGGTGGCAATTAAATAGATGGTATTTTGAGGACTCTTGGTTCAGGAGGTCATATTTCTTTTTTTCATTTCTCCACTTCTCCACTGCATTCCAAAAATTACATTAGAATTTAGGTTTGATCTCATAAGCACAGTCAAACACCATCTTGTTTATTCAATGGCCTGCAATAGGTCAATACTTGCGACAAGTAAGAATTTATCTGAGAATCTATCCTTACCATTGATGATGTATTCTATTCTAAGGTCCTTTGAAAGCTGAATTTTTCTGGAATCAAACATTTTGATTTTAAGGCGATCCAAAGAACTTCCCATTGGAGTCTCAGGACACTCTCTGCTCTGATATCCCTTCTTCAAAGTGCTCTCTTCCCTTCTTCCTTCCCTTCACCATGGCTACACCAGACTATGTGCTAAAACCCTCCTGTTTCTGACATTGTCCATTCTCAGCCCCTGAACATCTCCCACTTTACCCCACCTATTCCCTACCAACACTAGCATTACAGACTCCACAGTGGATTCAAACTCAGGATTCTCAATTCAAAGCCTACATTCCATGAAATCCATCCAATCTAGGTTCTAAGTACCATCAATAACCTCATGTTCGGGCTTCATGTACCTTTCCACATTACTATATTCAGGGGCAAGATTTAACTCCTAGCCCAAACATTCTGAATCTATGCTCTCAACTACTTTCAAAATTCCCTCATGAAAAGTACCTGGAAGCCTAGATTTTATTCATGATATGACTTTGGGGATTTTTCTTTTTTCTTTGTTGTTGTTGTTGTTGTTGTTGTTGCTTTTTGAGTGCACAATTGAGGGAAAGAGACTTACCCAGGGTCACATAGGTAGTGAGCATCAAATGTCTAAGGCTAGATTTGAACTCATGTCCTCCTGATTCCAGGGCCAGTGCTCCCATCACCTTCGTCACCCTGCTACCCTGACATTTTTGGTTTTAAAGGCAGATCATACCAAATGGGGTAAAATTATTTTTAGTTTTTATTATTTTGATTGTTATTATCATAATATAACTAGTATGATGTTTTCAAAATAGTTTTCTCCCTACTAATTTCTCTCTCCATAGGACATCTTCTTTTCTTTTCAAAAATGTCTTTATCATAAATTTTAAAAATAGTAATGCAAACAGCAGTCCTTACTGAAGATAGAAGTACATGGAGGAGCTTTTATTGAGATGGACAGTGATTATGGTTTTGAGGGAGTTTTTTGATTTTCCAAAGTAATGACAGTGATTTCTGTAAACCCTATGAAATTTGGGATGGAAGATGGAACGGATTTTTCAGATTTGTTTCAGTTTCTTTGTTTATTTGTCATATATCACAGAGACCCAAAAAATCATAATAGAATCAATGATTGGTTTTCTATACTAAATTGAACTTTTTATTCATGACATTAGTTACAACTGGTCAATATTTAGACTCACACAGTGTGTACACATAGACTCACAAAGACACACATGTGCATAAATAAATCCTTGACATCCCATAGGTTTGCTAAGCTTTTCAGTCCCAATCTGGCCTCTGGAGGCAGGACTTATAACCTACCTAGGAGATTCTGTATTATTACTTCCAAGACATCAAAAACCTGAAGACTAGAAAGGCCCCAGGAAGTTCTCATAGTTAATGATCCAAGGGGCCGAGAAAAGCTGATATCTTGGAATCTAAAGCCATAAATTCCTATGATGTATGAGAGTTTTCTTCATATTTTTATTGGATTCATTATTATAATACACGGAAATTGTTACCACATATGATTTTTTACAAATAACCAGCATCTCTTATAAATCCTTAGCATGATACATATTATTTACCTCAAAAAGGAAATAGTCTTTTTTTCCAGATAAAAATATATTTACAGTAGTCCTTAAAGTGGATGACACTTTTCATTTGAAATCCCATTTCACCCAAGATAGTGGAGGTTCTCAGAACCCTCACAGCTTTGGGATTTGAAAAAATGGATTATACTTCAGATCTGCATATTGGTGTTCTCTCTGGAATCAGGAATCCTTTGCTCTAGACAGGAACTGCCCACAATTTCTCATTCTCTTTTCTAAGGCTCCTCCCAAATCTGACATTGACTCTTTTGTAATCCTACTTCTTCAGCACTTTCCCTCACCAGCCTCTGAACATTTCCCACTCTCTCTGTTCGAGTCAGTCCTCCACCTGATATTCCTGTTTCCCCAGCCTCGTTTAGCTCAAGATTCTAGATTGTGTATTTCAGGATATATTCAGGATAGTATATTTCCTTCAAGCTCAGACATTCCAGGTTCCAAGTCGTAGACCTTTGGAAGAATTGGGCCTTTACAATGCATTCCTAATTGCTGAAGTACTCACTGCCATGCTGGGAAATTCTGTACTATAAACTCTAGCCTACAAACAACTTACCTACCTTTAATGGTATATGGAAGTCTCAACAATCAGTTTTCTAAGGACCTTGATAGATATGAGATTCTCATGTCTGAAGAAACACCCTCCTGAGATCTCTTAGTTTTGTTGATCATTTTCTGCTTTAATTTATTTTATTCTTTATTTTACCAACACCTTTGAATCTTAAATATTGTAATGTTAATGGGATAGAAGATTTTCCCAAGTCATTCCTATTTCTCAGGTAGAACCCATTAAGAACCCATTAAGAACCCATTAAGTTTGCTTGGGGGAGGCTTCCTTGTAGGAAGGCTTTCAAACCTTTTGTTAATTTCTAATTAGGCACTGTGTCTTGAGGGTTTCAAAAGGGTATGTATATATACCGTAAAGTTAGCATTTTGCTTTAAGGGTCACTCATCGGAAGAGTATTCTCGTTATTTGACCAGATGAGACTCCAGGTAGCCTTTCAGAAGTCGCCAGATGTTGGTGCTTCCCTCTCTGGGAACTATGTATGTATTTCCTTAGTCAGAGAGGTGGATATGGCTGTTGATTTGTGCTAATTTCTCAGATGTTAGAAAACCTGTCTGTTGGTCTTTATTTCTATGCTTGTATTTTCTCTGTTTGGATTTTTTCTGAAGTTCAGAGTGCTGATTTTCCCCTTGAACTAGTGGATGTAATTTTAAAAGGTTGTTGATCCCTCAAACAGCTAGCTTTACTAGTAAAGCAGAGCTAAGAACCTGTGCTAGAAGCCATCCTTGGGTATGCCAGTGTGGTTGCCTCTACAGACATACAATGGTTTCCAAACTTAAATTTTCTTCTCTTAAGAGTCTTAATTACAAAATACCATTTTATAATGAGCAAAAACTCAGAATATTAATTATCACTAATAATAATGCCAATTTTAATCTTAATGAAGGAATTGCAGGGGATTGCATTCGTTTTAGCATACAAGTTATTAGGGTTTGAAGGGGAGTGTTTCAGTGGACATAAAATTGAAGGTATATCTTCCACACTGTGAATGTTCTATGTTCAAAGATGTCAGGTTTTTTTTTTTTTTACAATTTTTACATCTTTAATGCCAACTAAAAATTAAATTAGAATTTATGTTTGATCATGTCACAAAAATTTACCTTTGCTTTGTTGTATAAATTACTTTCAATCAGTCAGTATTTAGGTCAACTTCTATATAAGAATACATCATTGCTATTCATGACATTTTCCATTCTAAGTCCCATTCAGAGCCAATCATTTCTGTGCTCAGAGAAGATCTAGCAACCAAACATGATGATTTTGGGGACATTCCACGATCTGCCGTCAGGAATCTCAGGGCATTCTCTGGGTCAGGAGTGGGGATCCTGTGGCTTTGAGGCCACTTGTGGCCCTCTAGTTTCTCAAGTGTGGGCCGTTGACTGAGTCCAAGATTCACAGAACAAATCCCCTTGATTAAAGGATTCGATGTGTAAAACTTGAACTCAGTCAAAAGGTCTCACTTGAGTACTTAGAGGGCTACATGTGGCCTTCCACATGTTCTCCATCCCTACTCTGGTGTGATATCCCTTATTCCATGAGTTCTTCCACTGCCTTCATTCTCTAAAACATGGGTACACTATACTCATGGAAAGTTTCCATTCTTAACCCATGAAGATCTCCCAACGTTCCTCTTCTACTCTCTCTCAACACTGATATTATAGACTCTATAGGTGAATCAAGCTCAGGATTCTGGAGTTTTGCTGTGAGCCACACAGTCTTCATTACAGGTGTCCTCCATGATCTCTTATTCTGTCTTCACTTCCCAATCCACATTCAGAGGCAAGACTCCGCTCCTTGCTCTGACCTTCTGTATCTCACTCTCAACCAATTCTTACATCACCCCATGAACCTGACTTAGAACCCTGGGCTTTTAGTATTGCACAAATCATCCAACAACAAAAATCTATATCTTGCTAATTTGGGTCCTTCTTATATTTATTTTTTTATGAGTTGAATAATTATTCCAGTGTACCTGGGTCTTACCAAGATTATGATTTCAAAACAGAAACCTCCTCATAAGGTAACTATACTTCAAATCTTGTTTTCTCATTAAAACTCTTTGATATTCACTTTTATTAATAGTAATCAATACTACAGTCTTCACTAAAAAAGAAATATGGGGAACTGTCTTTTAATGCAGTGTGATTGCAAGGATATATTTTATGAGTCAACAAATGGGGAAAGAAGCCTAACTTTTGGTATAACGGTAAAAAATAGTAAATCTTGTGTTTTCTTATTAGTTTCTATATAACACTGATGACCAATAAAAATTATTTTGGAAAAAGTGAATAAACCTAAAAATCTGCCTTCTTCCTCCTCTAGCTCAGGATTTGGGACTCTATATTTCAGGAATAAAGCCGTATATTTTCAGGATTGTGAAAGAGTTCTTTAAGAATTCTGGCTTCCCAATCCATTTCTAATTGTTCCATTCTGAGTTGCGACTTACTGATATTCTGGGAAATTCTATCTTCAACGTTATGGCCTGCCAACAACTAGAATGCTTAAATATTACCTGGAAGCCCAGACATTGTGTTTGGTAAAGACCTTCACAGCTATGAGATTCTCATATCTAAACAAACAATCTCCTATTATCTGGTTGGGCCTATTTTGCTTAAGGTTATTTTGTTGTTTTATTTTAACAGTACAAGAATGTGTTGCCCATAGACTGATTTTCAAAGAGTAGAATACTTCTTTTATAAATCCATGTCACAAAGAAGCCCATTCTACTTTTTGGAAGGCAATTGGGGTTAAGTGACTTGCCTAAAGTCACAGGGCTAGTAAGTGTGTTAAATATATGAGGCCAGATTTGAAACCAGGTCTTCCTGACTCCACAGCTGGCGCTCTATTCACTGTGCCATCCAGATGCTCCCCAAATCCCATTTTAATGGCTAAAAATATTGAATTTCCACTATAACTAGAACTAATACCAAGAGCTATGTTTCAGGACTCCTGTGATCTATCCTTGAGAGTCTCAGGGTCCTCTCTGCTCTGACATCCCTTCTTCAAAGTGCTCTCCCTTTTCCTTCCTTCTCTTGATCAGGACTACACAATATTAAGTGTTAAAATCTGCCTGTTATTTATACTTTCCATGCTTTGTCCCTATACATATCCCAGTTTTCTTCTGTTTCCTCCCAATATTGACATTATGGATTCTATACCTGAATCAAGCTCAGCCTTCTATATTCAAATTTTTCATACAGAACAAACAGTTGGGGTTCCAGTGCCCTCCATAATCACACATTCTAACTTCACTTTCCACCCCACACTGAGACATCAGAAGATTGACTCAGCTACTCCTTTAGAAATTTCTATCCTTAATTTCAAGTACTTCCAATAATCCTGCATGAAAAGTACACCTAAACGTAGACCTTTAGAATTCTATGAACTGTACCAGACTATCTCTAGAGGCTTTAAATCCATATCAAGGAAACTTGAGTCAAGGTATTTCTTTTAATACTATTACCTGAGTTATTATATATAGATATGTATATATTTCTATATTTGTGTGTATATATATATATGTACACACATATATTTGTATATATCTTTTATATGTATGTGTCCAAACAGCATGATGTTTTCAAAATAGAATTTCTCCTCCTAAAAAGATCTTTATATTGAACATCTGGAATTTTTTCCCAAAAATTACTTGATATTAATTTTCATTAATAGTAATAGAAAAGGCATTTTAATTAAGGAAAGAAATACAGCCAATAAGATTTGTGCTGGCTTCAGGTAATATGTTTTTGAGGGATTTAATCAGTTTGCCAAAAATATTCACAATAATCTCCCAAAAAACTTGTGGCCATGTGGTAGAAGAGATGAGATTTTTGGTTTATGTTTTCTTTACTTTATTTAATAGGCTTTTTTGTTAGATTTTATTGGGAATCACAAATGCCCAATACAATGATATTGGGATAAATCAATGCTCTCCTACAAAAAAATTGTGTCCCTACAATTTAAATTAATTTTAATGCCCAATATGTGGGCCTGCTGAGAACATATGAGAAAATTAATCCATGTCATGTGTGAGACTTCTCACTCTAGGGTCCCATCCCCAGGAAATGATATCTTTTCTCTGAACCCTCCCACCTGTAGCATAGAGGGGCTTGGAGTTCACTGCAAGAGCCGCCATTTTCTGTCCTAAGCCCTCTTTTTCTTCTAATTTCCCTCTTCCCTGGTGCGTGCTGCTTTCTCATTTTCGTCTCCATGGCAACTCCCAGTTCTGGCCCTGTGTGTGCACATCCTCCTGTTGCTGAAATTTTCCATTCCCAGCCCCTCTGCCTCTGCCCCCTCCCTTCTCTAGAACTTCAAAATTCTACCTTTGTACCTGCTATGGCGTCGTTCAGCTCATGATCCTGAATACTGTGTATACGGATTTTTCTTTTTTTCTTTCTATTGAGTAATTGTAACAATGCACATTCATCTTCCACTTATGCAAACGTGCAAAATGAATGCTTGTCTGTTCTAAGTCCTCACTGAGGCACATATTCATTTTACTGCTTTCATTTTCCTTGTTAGTAATACAACGACAACAAAAATATAATCCAGTGGTCTGGATCAAAGGAGAAAATATAGGGAGTTAGACTTGCTTTGGTGTCCCCATGTTTTCAGTTGGGGGGTCATTTTTTTGGCTTCTCAGAAAACGGACAGTACTTTACCTAGACTGTTTTAGTTATGTAGATACGGATTCATGATTTCTTCCAAAGCATCCATACTACAGAATGTGAATTAAATGATAGGAAAAGATTGGAATCCTAAGCCAACTCCCCCTTCCTTTTGTCTAGGTTTTGACTTCCCTAAAACTGGCTGACATTTTGGCTCACTTGGACTATACATACATGGACATAAATATTTGCCATTTATGATATTTTCCATTCTGAGGCCCATACCTGAGCAGATTCTAATTTATGATCCCAGAGAACTTCCCTCTATCACACAGGGTAGTTAGTAGACCACTCAGAAGTTTGACATTTTGTGTTCTAAAATTTCGCTTTACCCACATTTCCCAATGTCGAATATAAGTCAGGACTTCTACCTATCTAGTCAAATTTCTGCCATCTCCAACAAAGGTCATTTATTGTGAACTGAAAGGGCAGGCATTAAGCCTGGAAAGGACATTGTAAGACATGAAACTGTTGGTTCCAAGGAAACAGACTGCTTTCATCTATGAATTTCAGTTTAAAAGTCTTCAATGAATTTTCACTACACAGTACCAAATGACTCACAAATATGATCTGGAAACATTACTGTCACTAATGAGGCTTCAGGAATTAAAACTTCCTTCTACTTTTTGTTGAAGAACATGCTATATCCATTATCAATAATAATAAATTCTATGGTAGCATTTATTAAAGAAAGATCAAAGAAGTGTATTCGTTCTGTGGAGCTTGTATATTACCTTGTCTGGGAATGTTTAGTTGGCCCAAACGTTATCACTAATTCAACAAAAATTTTAGCAGTGCAGAGGAAGATTTAAAAAAATTGAGCTTCACAAGGGTGTAATATAATATCAATTGAAATAAATGACAGATCTTATCTAGAAATTCTCAGTTTTCCTACTTTATTTCTTTAGAACTACAAAAAAATTTTGCCGACTATGAACATATTTTAAGTGATCCTTGAGATTGATGACAATGTGCATGGAAAAGGACATTCCACAGAAAAGGAAGTCAGTTCAAAGAGCTCCCAGAGCCAGGGTATATAGGAAATTGGAGGGCAGCCCAGGCCTGACCTTGGCTGTGCTCTCCTGTATCGCATATCCCTCCTTGTAAAGGCTCTCCTCAATCTATCACTGTCTTCTCCAAGCCTATTCCCAGACTGATATTGGCTTTTCTAAATCCCTTTTAATCAGTCCAATTCCCTCAGCAATGAGATGGACCTTTCTTGATGATCTTCCAATGTTCTTGGGCTTAAACTTTGGTTCATCCTATCATTTTGTCGGTTCTGCTGCTCCAGGACTTGTTTTGGGGACAAATTTATGGTTGCTTTGAGGTAAATATGGTAGAGTTAAAGCAATTTACTGCTTACTCCACCATCTTGGCTCTGGAGACTCTCTTTTTCTATCAAAAGTGCATACTCAAAATTAAAATTAATTTCAATTTCGGTTTGATTTCAAAGTAAATTTTCCTGAATCTACCTTCATCTTGTCTATTCAATGGCCTGCTTCCAGACCCATCTCAAGTCTTCCTTAATCTATATCTTGCCCCTGTTCCTCAATGCATCTGTAGCAGGGAATAAGGCTGGACACAGCAACATAGGCCACCCTCACTTAAATCTAATTCACTTGTAAGGGATGAGATCACCTTCTGATTTCATGGTCCTCCTCAAGAAGGAAGAACAAATGACAAGTGGGTCAAAAGAGATCAATATATGGGCCAGTCAGAATGTATCTGACAATATAGTATTGACATTTATGACATTATCCTTTCAAAAGTCCATTCAGGGCTAATCATTTGTGTTCTCAGAGAATGCCCAGCAATCAAACGTTGTGATTCTCAGGACATTTCGAGATGTGCCCTGTGGAGTCTCAGAGCACTCTCTATTCCTATATTCCTTCTTCCTAGCTCCTTCTCTCTCTTCTCCAAGGCTACCCTGTTCTATGAGCTAAAGTTCTCCAATTTCTGACAATTTTCTTACTCGGCCCCTGAATATCTCTCCCTTTCTCTCTCTTCTAGTCCTGCCTAATGACATATAGATTCTGCAGGCAAATTTTGCTCTTGATTCTGGGTCCATAGTTTCTGGCAGGGCCTCACAGTCTGGGTCCAGGCACCCTCCTCGATCCCATATTTTGACTTTGCTTTCCACTTGCCAATAAGAGCCAGGATTTAACTCCTGGCTAAGAAATTCTACATCACTGTTCTCAATTTTTTTGAACATTCCTGCAGGAAACATCTGAAAGCCACAACTTTTAGTATTCTAGGGAAAACTGAGGCAATGTTATTCGTTTTAAAAGAGTTATCAAGATAACTTGTGAAAAGTTTTTTTTTCTTTTTTTATCCACTGTATTATTATTATTACAAGGTATGTTGGGTACCAATCTGATGACATCATAAAAGAAAACTTGTTTTCTAAAAACATTTCTGTAGTGAATGTCTGGGCTTTTTCCCAAAATTACTCAACATTCATTTTTACTAAAAGTGACATAAACATCAGTCTTTACTGAGGAAAGAAATCCTTGCATCAGCTTTCTTCTGGTTTGCTTTCATTGTGGATCAGGGGCACTGTTTGCTAGCCAAAAAAAAAAAAAAAAAGTGAGAGAAAAGCTCAACAATCCCTTTTGGTGCTGGGGTTAAAGATAGGGGGAGCTGTTGTTCTTTCAGGATTTTAAAAATTCAATTTCCTTATACATCACTAGTTGTCAGAAAAAATTAGATTAGATTAATTAATGATCTCCTGTGAAAAATCCACATTTCTTTTAACTTCTTAAGGCCCCCTCCCTATAAAAACAAAAACATAAATCCTTGCTGTTTCTCAGATTTTCGACTCCTTCCCCACCAGATGATGTCTGTGCTCTGAACCCCGACCACACCAATACCTTACAGGGGTTTGGAGTTCACTCTAATATCTGACCTTTGCTGCCCTAGGGGCTTTCTTTGCTCTGAGGAACCCTTTTCTCTGGGCACTGCTACCTCTCTCTTTTTAGTTTCCATCACAACTCCCGGTCCTGACATTGTGTAAGCTCAAGTCCTCCTGTTTCTGAAAATGTTCTATTCCACACCCTTTGTGGCTCCCCTTCTCCCTTCTGGAGTCCCTCACATATCTGGCTTTGCAGCATCTAGGGTCTCATTTAACTTTTAAATTTTACTCTTTGAATTAATCTTATAATATGCATTGCTCTTATACAAATGATGACTTCAAAATAGAATTCTTCT
>JAQQSW010008804.1:0-13382 GCA_028646575.1 Pseudocheirus occidentalis
ATCCCATACATGATTGTATGCCACCGGGGGGGGGGTGAAGGGAGGGGAGAAAATCTGAAACTCAAGTGATCCTGTAAATGAATCTTATAAACTAAAAGTAAGTAGACAAGTCAATAAATTTTTAAAAAAGAAGCAAAGAGAAAGAAAAACTTAAGGTACTACAGTGAATGGAAATAAACAACTAACAGTCATTACTGTGAATGGGTTGATCTCACCCATAAAATGGGAGAAGGTAACAGAATGGATTAGAAACACACTCAAAACAGAAAGATCTATACAGGGTGAATATAAAAGACCAGTCCAGAATCTACCACACCAGTAAAAAAAAAAGGCAGGAGTATCAATCATGGTCTCAGACAATGCAACAGTAAAAATAGACCTAATTAAATGAGATAAACTGAGAAACTATGTTTTGCTGAAAGGTAGCACAGACACCAAATTAATATCAATACTACATACACACACACACACACACACACACACACACACACACCAAATGGCATAACATCTAAATTCTTACAGAAAAGCTAAATGAGTGACAGGAAGAAATAGTAAAATAATAGAGGGGGACCTCAATTTATCCCTCTCAGACTTAGATAAATCTAGCCAAAAATTTTAAAAAGAAGCTAAAAAAAACCTTAAAAGAATTTTGGAAAAGATAGATGTGGTAGAACTCTGCAGAATATTAAATGGGAATAGAAAAGAGTACACCTATGTCTTAGCTAAGCATGACACTTTCACAAAAAAAAATTACACTAGGGCCTAAAAACCTCATAAACAAATTAAGAAATATTATATGTATCTTTTGCCAGACAAAATACAATAAAATTATACTCACTAAAGAACCTTTGGAGCAAAGATTAAAAATTAATTGGAAACTAAATAACTTAATCCTGAAGAATATGTGGGTCAAAGAACAAATCAGAAATAATTTCATTACATATAACGACAACACTGAGACAATATAGCAAAATTCTGAGATGCAGCCAAAAAGGTACTTAGGGAAAAATTTGTATCTCTAGCTACTATCACCAGTACAAAAAAGGGCAGATCAATAAACTGGGTGTGCAACTAAGAAAAAATCCTATAAAGTCAACAAATTAAAGAACTCCAAATAAACACCAAAAAAGAAAGCCTAAAAAATAAAAGAATAGATTAACAAAATTCAAAGGAAAAAAACCCATTGAATTAATAAAATTAGATTTTTTTAAAAAGATAAGCCATTAGCTAATTTAGTTTTTTTTAAAGAAAGAAGAAAACAATTGTTAGTATATAAAAAGATAAATTTCCAGGGCCAGATGTAATGATACAAGTAAACTGTATCAAACATCTAAAGAACTATTAAAACTACATAATACCAACACAAACAATATTCTACATAAACTGTTTGAAAAAGTTAGAGGAAAAAAGGTTCACTGCCAAATTTCTTCTATGTGCTTGATACCGAAACCAGGGAGAGTAAGAATAGAGAAAGAAAACTGTATAGACCAAGGTCCATAGTGAATATTGAAGGAAAAATTAATATTAGAAAGGAGACTGGCAACGTGTCACACAGATAATACACTATGACCAGGCTGGATTTATCTGAGTAGGAACAGCAAAATGACCAGGAACACAGGTATTATTCAACACTGAGAAAACTGTAAATGTCATTGGTCATATTAGTAATGAAAAGCATAAAAATAATGTTTTTTTTACTTATGGATGTAGAAAATGCTTTTGACAAGACACAACACCCATTTATGCTAAAAACACTAGAAAGTGTAGGGCTAAGTGAGGTTTTCCTTAAAATGATGCAGTGTCTATCTAAAAACTAGAGCCATTAATAATCTGTAATGATGAGAAATTTGAAGCTGGATAAAGCCAAGATGTGCATTATCCACATGACCATTATGCATTGTACTAAAATACCAGTTATAGCCGTAAGACAACAAAAGGAAATTGAAGGAATATGCATAATTAAAAGGGGAAACAAAATGATTACTTTTTGCAGATGATATGATGATTTATTTAGAAAACCTTAGCAAAATTAAAAAAAACCCTAATTGAAACAGTCAACTTCCATAAAGCTGCAGAATATAAATTAAACCACCACGAATCACTCGCATTTCTGTATATTAACAAAATACAGCAGGAAGAGATAAAGAAATTCCATTTAGAGTAACTACAGAAAATATAAAAGATTTGGAGGTAGATTTGCCTATAAAGACATACACAAGAACCACATAAACACAATTACAAACCACTTCATTCAAATAAAGATAGATGTAAGTCATTAGAGAAATAGTCATTGTTCATCGGGGGCCAAGACAATATAGTAAAAATTATAATGCTACCTAACGTATTTTCTGTATTCAACCAAACTACCAACAATTGCTTTATAGAGCTAGGAGAAAAAACAACAAAATTCATCCGGATGAACAAGAATATGAAGGAAATTAGTTTTAGAGAGTTGAAAGGAATGGGGCCTCGCAGTACAAGATCTCCAACCATACTACAAAGCTATACATGTTAAAATATATTAGTACTGGGTAAGAAACAAGGAGATTAGGTACATGATGCAGCTGAAGTCAGGGCTTGGACACTGTACTTTAATCAGGCCTTTCGGTGATGCACCCAGTGGATTCATATAAGGCCAGCTCCCTAAAGATCCCCTGGAGTTAAACTTAAAAGATTTGTGTCTGAGACCCTAACTGCAACCAGGCCTTTTGCCTCCCAACTTCAGATACTTAAAAAGACAAGTCTCTTATTAAATTTTCAGTCCTCCCGATGGGGTGTTGGGGTGCCTATGCTTGTAACACCCAGTTGTAACTTCAGTTTGTAAAATCACATTTGTGTTCAGGTGCCTGTGTTTGTAATATCAGCTTGTGTAATCAAGTTGTAAAATCACACTTCCCCAGCCTAAAAGCATTAACCCTGCCTCTTCCCTAGGCCAGCACTGCCCAGCTACAATTCACAGACTGCTTTATCCCTGCTTGGTACAGTAACAAGCTATACCTATGAATCCTTCACTAAACCATCTAAGCCATCACTTTAGCTCAGAGAAATGTAAAGCTCCCTTGTTCTGGTGGCCAGCTGCACCTGTGAGTCCTTCAGTGCACTATCAGTGAGTTAACTCCTCTCCAATTAGGCACATCCTGGATTCCCAATTAGTCCAGCTTCCCAGCATCCATCTTGTCAAACAGGACATCAATGGGTAACAGACTGGACACCTCTCAGTCAGAATTGACCATTAGCTGACCAAGTGATGTTTCAAGCCAAAAACCACACCTCCATGCAGCCCCTGCCCCACCCTGTGGGCTTTTTCTCAGTGAATTACAGGCAATATGACTGAGCAGTAGATATGAAAAGTGCATGTCCCTGTAAGCACTGATCTCTTCTTAACTCCTACCTAATCCTACCCTTACTCACCTAGTTAGCATAATTGATACCTGATTTATGATGTTATGGTTTTATAATCTGTGCCCCCCGACTCCTGCATTTTTGCAGGCTCCCTAAGACCTCCCTGACTGCTGTAAGGAGTAACAATAAACTTTTACAATCCTGACTCAAAAAATCATTAAACGGAGTTCATGGCTCTTCCCTGAACTACCCACATGGCTGGTCACTTCTTTTGATGCACATCTTTGATCATGCTTAATGCTGGACATTAAGCAGGCTCCCAACAGGTGCACAACATACAGAAGCAAATGAATATAATAGATGAGCATGGGATAAACTTGAAGATTCCAGCTATGGGGCAAGAACTCACTATTTCACAGAAACTATTGGGAAGACTGGAAAGGAGACTGACCAGAACCAGATACAGACCAACACCTCACACCATCAACCAGGAGAAGCTCCAAATGGGGACATGATTTAGACATAAAGAGCAAAATCCTAGGCAAAGTAGGGTAGCATGGAAGAAATGTCCTGTAAGATCTATGAATGAGGGAAGAGCTCATGACCAGACAGACGGAGAGGCTCAAGGAGTCTAAAATGGAACATTTCGATCATATAAAACTGGAAACTTTTTGCACAAATAAAATCAAGTCTTCTAAAATTAGAAGAGAATAAGAAACATGGGGGGGGGAAATATCTTTGTAGCAAGTTTCTTTGATAAAGGTCTCAATTCCTGTATAGGAAACTGATTGCAATTTATGAGAATAAGGGCCATGACCCAATTGATAAATGATCAAAGAATACGAATATGTACTTTTAAGAGGAAGAAATCCAAGCTATCAGTCATTTGATATCAAATAATTTGATATCAGTTTGAAATCGCTAATAATTAGGGAATGAAAGTAAAACAAATCAAGGTATTACCTCACACTATCAGATAGAAAAAGTTGGAAAAAAAGAGAAAATTACATGCCAGAGGAGATGCGGGGAAACAGGCAGAGTCATACATTATTGATGGAGCTGTGAACTGGTCCGGCCATTCTGCAGAATGATTTGGAACTATGCCCCCAAAGCTGTGCAGACTCTTTGACCCGGTGATACTGTTACTAAATCTAAATTCCCAAAGAGACTAAAGAAAGACATAAAAGAACCGTATGTACAAAATTATTTACAATAGCTCTTTTTGTGGTGGCAAAGAAACTGAGGGGATGTCCATCAACTGGGGAGTGATTGAACAAGTGATGACGGATGAACGCGATGGAACACTCTTGTGCCACAAGAAATGATGAGGGAGGGTTTCAGAGAATCCTGGGAAGACCAGTAGAACTGATGCAGGGTAAAAGGAGTGGAACCAGGGGACAATCTATACAATACAAATGGCATTGTAAAGACAAATAACTTTGAAAAGACTTGGGAAATGTGGCCAACACAATGACCAGTCACAGTTCTGGAGGGCTTATCACAAATGGTGCTATGCACCTCAAGCTAGAGCGGCTCAGAGTGCAGATGTACCCTTTTGTAGGACATTGATGATGTGACAGTGTCTGAAATGCCCCCAGGACAGGCAATGGCCTGCCCTTTATCTGACCAGGCATGGGGCTAGACTGTAGACATACATCAAAGCTTAACCACGGTCCTTCCAGGCTTTGTTAGCATGGAACTGTCACATCTGCAGAGATGGTATCTGTCAGACCCGATTCTACTCCTGAGGTGATGGCCTTGTGCCCATCGCTAGAATGATGAGATGCCTCATCAATGCTCAGATGCCTGAGGGTGGGGTTAGGAGAGAACAGAAGGACCCTCTACATCCACTGAGCACAATCCAGCCCCACCAAGCAATCACCAAGATGAGATGAGGGGAGCAGCCTCATTGTTCTCCCACCTCAGTCTCCTCTTCTGCCCTAGGGCTGTCTTAGCTCACCTATAACATTACTTCAGCTCTTCCCTGCAAGGATGTTCCTGGAAGTTCCATTAACCTGTTTAGACTTGGACAAAAATATGTTCATGTGTGTGCGTGCATGTGTGTGTGTGTGTGTGTGTGTGTGTGTGCTGACTTTCCTTCTTTCCCACCCAGGCCATACTCCAAAGATGGTGCTGAAGCCACCTCCCACAGGGCTACCCTGGCACCCCTCCCCAGGGGATACCACTACCTGCTCAAGGGTTAGCTTGGGCCCCAAAATGAGACAAGGAGGATCGAAGTTGTCTTGGGTGGGGCAATGTCTGCCATAATAGTCTGAAGTCAGATAAAACAAGATTCCATGGCTCTCACAAACTCTAGCTAGATCCAAGGGGTGGCACTGAGTCCTCAAAGTCATTGCGACCAGACCCATGGTCTATGGATCCCTGCTGCCCTCTGCCCTCTGGGCTGTCAGACACACACATACCTCTGCCCTGCCTTTGACACACAGACAGACACCGTCCCACTCCAGATGATAACTAGGCCAAGCAGGATCCAAAACTATACTCTATAATTTGGATCTGAGAAATTTTTCTCTATAACTGTCCCTGGAAAATTCAAACAAGGCCTTAGCCTATACTAGCATGCTACAAAGAAGACTGCGGCAGAAATGCCTCAACCACTTAGCACCTTGCCATGAACCAGGGATAGTGGTGCTGTGACCCCCAGTGGCTTGCCTCCTGCAAGCAAATGTTGCACTGATCATAAATAAAAAGCAAGAGAGTTCTTGTCCCAGGCTACCCTTGGCCTGGGAAAGGGAGTGAGATACCACGGGTAAGCATTAAAAAGAGATCCTGGGGCAGCAATGGAGAGTGGGCACTCAAGACACACAGCCCATCAGCTAGGACGAGGGAAGCAAGCAGGTCACGGAGACACATCACTTATGTGATGTAGAAACGTGCCAGGTGGGATCTCGAGACACTCTGGGGAGCTTGCTCTCTCACCCTGCTGGGGAAAAGGGTCGCAAGAAGAAGGGAAATCTCAGTAAACCTAAGAAGCAGCATCCTCCCTGCTTCTGGAGAGCCTGCATTTGGTACAAAGGCAACGAAAAAGAATAAACAGTAGGAGACACTGAACCTCGGCTCCTACCTTGTCCTCCACCCTGTTCAGTCGGGCTCCAATCGTATTATTCCCTCGGTCTTTATTCTTTTCTGGAGAAAGAAACAGATATAATGATCTGGGTGAACAACAGACACAGTTAGGTATGGAACTGGGGATATCCCCTGGGGATAAGAGGGTCTAGGCGGCTCTCCTACAGCCCTCAGGCAACTCTGTCCTCTATGGATCTGTTTCCCAATTTGTAGAACAATGGGGTCAACCTAGATGTGCTCTAAGATTCTCCAAGAGCCTCAGGTGGAATGCTCAGTTCTGGGACACTAGTCAATGAGTTCTTGCTCCTCTTATAACCCCCCCACATATACAATGTGACTCAGAGAAACAATGTTACCATTTAAAAGTAATTCTGTTTCTCCATGATTTGTGGTCTGTGTTCTTTGTAAGCATATCTCTATCAAACACATTTACTTCCCTACAATTTCTTCTATGCCCAGACTCCACATTGTATTCCTAAAAACCTAGAACTAAATAAAAATTTAGTAACTGGATCTTGTTTCAAAGACACTAGGGGAGCCTAACTACCTAAAACTGGGGTCCTTAATCTTTTTTGACCCTCTTGGCAGCCTGGGAAGTCTCTGGATCCCTCCTCAGAGGGCTGGTTTTTTTGTTTTAACTTATTGTATAAAATGAAATGTTAAACACCAAGAACAAAAGCAACAAATTCACTGACCAGAGCTGAAGAACCTCTGATTTCAAGGAGCTCCACTATGAAGCCTTTCTTTTGCAACATGATTCTCCCCTCCCCTCTCATTTATTGTTGCTTTACATCTTGAGTTTGGTTTTGCTCAAATAGGACTCTTCCTTTAAAGGTCGCCCCTTACATTTTCTGCCTCGATTTAATGAGACTTGTTATGAATACAGCAGAGAGGAGCATGGCAGCATTTGAGAGCATTTGTTGCTCCTCATACTAAAACACCCCCTAAAGCTGCAGCCCCACCTCTGACTTGGCTGGACCTCACTGCCTCCAATTTGCTGGGTGTAAGTAGAAGGTGCAGAACTTTACCTGAGACTGAGATGAAAAGAGAAGGCTTCCCTATTGACTGGTCCAGTCTGTAAAGGAAAAGACAGAGTCTGAGTTACCCCAAGGGTTAGAGTCGAGCCCAGGGCAGGGTACTCACTTGAAGTGCTCAGAAACTTCCAAAAGGCTGACATCATTCCCTGAAATAAAGCATCAGAATGCCCCTCTCATGGGGCCTTAGCATTTGGTGGATTCTCAGAAGTGGCTCTGGATCTGCACCTATAGGAAAGGGAGATCCCAGACATCAGGCCTACTTGGGGGAAAGTGCCACCTATCTCCAAGAAGTGGGTCAGAAAACAGAGCCTCCAACAGCCCTTACCAACAGAACTTCAGAGGCTCTTTCTCATGCCCAGTGCTGGCCCTGCCCAGGATCCATGCCCTTCCTAGCCTGACTCTCCAAGGAGGCTCCAGTCCCAACACAGACTTAGTCTAATGCAGGTATATCCTTAAACATCTCTGATTACAACCCACACTCAGGCTTGAGCCTGACCAGGTTTGGGGGAAAAAGTGTCCTATGTTTGGGCCTATGCAGGTCTAACCTTGCTTCCAAGGGGACCGACACCCACTTAGCAGGTTAGCATTCTTGCTTTGGGGAGCTGGGGAGATGCTGCTGGAGGGAATGAAGAGCTCTGAGCAATGGTACCCAGTAGGCAGTCAGGGCTTGTCTTGGGAGTGGCTCTTTAGCCTTCTCACCAATGAGCCCTGGCATAGATGCTGCTGCTCTATCCTGTGCTTCAGAAGTTGGAGCAGTTGGGTATCTCCTGATGGTCCTTTATCCTTCATCCAGTCACCATGTCCATGCTAACATGCCTCCAACTAGAGAAGAGCTGATCAATAAATATACTATGCATTCACCACATTCCAGGAGGAGGCACTGTGAGGTTAGATTCTGCAGCAAAGATTCCTACTTGGAAGAGAGCAGCTTCCCTGCCCAGCACCCACACTGCTGTATCACTGAATGAGCGTCCAATGTGGGATCAATAAATGTGGTAACCAATAAACATTGATTAATTATGTCAGGCACTCTGCTAAACACTAAGGCTACACAGAGAAGTAAAAGATAGTCCCTTCCCTCAAGGAGCTCACAATCTAATGTAGGAGACATGTTTTGGGATTAGAAAACAAATTATGTTCAGAGGCTTCCCTCAGGAGCTCAGACTGAATGGGGGCCCAAAGCTAAGTGGTGTGAAGACAGCATGGATGAGTGTGCTCTCATGTGGATGGTGGAGGGGCTCATCTGGGCAACAGGAGCCCTTGCTCCCATAGCTCTGAAACATGCACCCAAGACAGATTTGCTTTCTCCTCTGCTTTGAACAAGCCACAGAAAAGTCTAGTTACTTCTGCACCTGTCCTAGAAGACAGGCTGGGGAACAGGAGAATGGCTGGAGGAGTTGACTCAAGGGGCATAGGCATGATATGATGTGATCTCCAGGAGGGCAGGGACTGGCTCACTTTTGTTTCTGTGTCCCCTTCACCCAGAATTGTTGCCTGGAACACAGGGAGCATTTGAAGCATTTGTTGAATGAATGGGTGAATGGATGGATGGCCAGATGGATGGGAGGATGGACAAATATATGGATGGATCAGCCCTAGCTGCCTCAGAACTTTCATGGATGAAGAAAGGTTGGGAAGGGGGACCTCATGGGGTTAACTGGCACCAGGTGTGGGTAGAAGGATAAGTTCAGCTGGGTAGTAGACCCTGTGTGGATTATGGGTGGGGCTGCTAGGGAGCAGAAGAAAGGATAGTTTGAGCCGACACCACCTAGACCTTGGCCTCTGTAAGGGGAAGATGAGGTGGTTAACCTCTTAAGGGAAAGTCAGGGCTAGGAGGCCATTGACTCAGACCCCTATGACCAGCATCCAGTAGTGGTGGAGTGGAGGTGAGCTTGCTGTGGCATACATGGCACTCGGGGCCTGGCTCCAAGGCAGGCATCAGGATCTTGACCAGGAAGGGATCTCCAGTCAAAGTTCTGGAATCCATCCTGATGGAGGTGCTCAGCCCCTTACTCATAGTCTGGCTGCCCCATCCTGGGCCCTTGCAGGTGGCTGGGCAAGGCAGCAGTCTTGCTAGGTTTCTGCTGCCCCCCAGGAACTGCCAGGCCCAGCCCAGGGTCCTGCTGTGTTGGGCACTGGTGCCACTTGACTGGGTACCTTCTCTGGAGCTCCTTGATGCGCACCATCAGGTTGAGATGACCTTGGGAGTACTGCTCAATGACGTCACGGACGTCGTAAGGTTTCCTGGCTTGCTGTAGGACAACAGGAAGGAAAAGCATAGACCAGTGAGCTGGGCCCCCATTGTCTTTGTGACAAGTCAGTCTACTGACTCTGCATCTATGTCTATGTGTGTGCACACCCAGGAGAATGGCATGGCTGGGTGTGCCCACACATGAGTGTGACTCTGTGTGCACACCTGTGTAGCTGTGCATGTACACCTGTGAGTGTGGTTCTGTGTATGCAGATGCGCATGGCTGGGTGTGAGGCTGATCACACAGGACACACCCCCACACAGAACTTCTCCCGTCTCCCAGGATGGACATCATCCACAAAGGAAGGAGGTAGCAGAAAAGGCCTGAGTACAGACTTTCAGAAGGAGCCTTAGGGTCAGTTGGCTGGTCTTCTTCATTGGACAGAGGGGAAATGAGGCAAGCAAAAGGAACTGACCCAAGATTGTGTTTAAGTAAGTCAGGGCAGTAGAGAAGGGAGGCTCTTGCTCTCTGATTTCCCTATCAGGCGTCTGGGAAGAGCTCTTTGAAATGATATGACGCTCCTTTTACACAGGAGAAACTGAGTCTCACGGAGGGGATGAGGCTTGCTTAAAGTCCCCAGTGCTTCAGGGTTAGAAGGCCTGGCTTGGAATCTTGATTTCTTATCCCTGGATCCTCAGACTAATACATGCCACCCACCCTTTGGAGTCTCAGTTTCACCTTCATTCATCTGTGAAATGGGCCCTAGGATGCCCTACTTGCCAGGGCAGGAGAGGTCAGAACTTTGTTGACAAGTAGAGGCAGGGCAGCCCAGGCCTCCAGGCTCCTAGGCTGCTCTTCCCAGTCCATCTTGCTGCCTGACTCCTGGAGCCCCACGGGCTTCTCTTGTCCTGCCCACCTCCCTTCGTCCTTTCCTAATCCCATCGAGATGTCACTGGCAGCTGGCAGTGAGGGAGGAGCCCAAGGAACCATGGGCTCTCCCTCTCTGGGCCCCAGGGAGTGTCCACCTTTGTGGCTTCCCTGGCCTCTGAGCTATACTCTCCTTCAGACTCCCAGTGCCTGGGGCTTGGCCTGACCAGGACAGGACCTCAACATTCAGTCTCCTCTCTAGGCCTGGGGAAATAAGGGGCTTCCTTCCAGTGAAAGGGAATATCTGGTGGACTCCCCTTCCCTGGGAAATGTTCCCTTTGGTTCAGAGAGCATGAGTCAGACTGGGGAAGAAGGAGGCAGGGGCTGACCTGATTCTGGACTCCCACCGGCCTCCTCCCTAACATATGGGCAAGGCCTGGCACGCTGGCCAGGCCCTCAGACAAGTCACTGAGCCTCCTTGTCTTTTCCTCTGCCCAGGGAGGGGCTCACATTCTGTGGTCCCTGAGGCTGGCCATGCCCCCAGCTCCAAGCACCTCTTTGGCTCCCAAGGCCCATGAGCAGCTGTGTGCTCTTAGAGAAGCCCGCCCTGGCTGCTGGATGTTAGAGAGCACCTGGCTTCTCTCAGGAGGGGCTGGTCTTCACTCAGTGACAGGCCAGCAAAGTCCCCTGTGGCTCCCTCCCTGGCAGGAGCCAGTCATGCATGTTCCTGAGCATTCTGGGGAAGCCTAGAAAGTGGCCAGGGAAGGATCGTTCCCCATTATCAGCAGAGACTTTGAGAAGTCTGACATTGTACAGAAAAGGAAACAGAGGAAATCCTGAGATGGTGAATTGGAACCCAGAGCCTCTGTCCACCATGGATGTCCTCTCAGCCCACTACTGGCCAAATGGACGGGCAGTGCGGTAGAATAGGCTGCGCCCCAAGCTGGAGCCACTCACTAGCCATAAAAGTCACATCTTCTCTGGAGACTCAGTTTTCTCATCTGTAAAATGGAGGTGCCAGGCCTATCCTCGCTTCCTCCCCGACCTGCCGGAGCAGAGACCCGAAGGGGCAGCCCGAGCTGCTAACGAGCTTTGCTGCCTGCTGCTGCCCACCCTCCGGGAGACAAGCAAAGCCCCCTAGCCCGGAATTAATGAAGACACAGCAGAAGGCTGGCCTTGGAGAGTGGTCGCAGACAGCTGCAGCGACGGGTCAGTCCATTAGCAGAAAATAAGTCTGTAACTGAGGCCACAGGACTCCTTCCCCCACCGTGGAAGGGGGCTCCCTAGTGGCTCAAGGAATGAGCCAAGGGGCCCCCTTTGCAGAGGCGGAGGGAACCCCTGAGGAGACTGCAGCAAGCTGTGGGGGAGGGGAGGGACATGGGAGGGGCGGAGCAGAAGGGAGGGGAGGGGCAGAAGGGAGGGGCCCCACCCATTCCATCCCCACAGGCCCCACTCACCTGGAATTTCTTCTTGGCTACAAAATATTGCATGCGTCGGAGAACCTTAATGGTGGCCCTGTGATGCTCCCGAAGCCTAGGGAGGAGGGAAGGGAGAGCCGGGTGAGGCTGGTGAAGGAAAAAGTGGCCCCCTGGGGGTGAGGGGAAGAGGACAAGTCCGGCGGGAGGTGGCTGAATTTGTGGGCAGGGTCCTGCCATGAAGGAGGAGTCCTCACAGGTACGCAGGCCGTGTGCCGCCCACCCCCTCAGGCTGTCCCTCGTACCCCACTGGCCCGGGCTGAGTCCCGTAATCCTAAGGGGCACACCCAGCAGACTTCACTAACCCCGAATCTGAGATCCCTCGCCATCCATGGAGGAAGCCTGGCCCAGGGCACAAGGACCATCCCCTGGAGCATGGAAAAGGGCCAGGCAAGGCTGAGTCAGCCGTTTGAAGGAGGAGGATGGCCCCGGGTCCCGGGTGCAAGCCCCTCAGCACCTGACCTCGCCCGGCCAGCTCCCAAAGCATCCCAATACCAAACCACTGGCCCCCACTTATCTCCTCTAGCACGTGACTCAGGTGGGGCATGAGAGCCAAGGTACTGATGACTGATCCACGCTACAGGCTGGAAAACCGAGGCAGTGGGAGGGGTGAAATCACAACCAGGAGTAAACAGAGCCCTGGTCTGGTCCAGAGGAAGACACAAAGCCTAGAGAAGATGATTTTCACCCATCACTTTAGCCTCAGAAGGGACTTTACCTGTCCTATAGCCTGGCCTCTCTTGGCAGATGAGGAAACTGAGTCAGAGAGCCTCCTACCCCCCCCAAGAGGCAGAGTTGGGATTCAAAACAACATTCCCCACCTCTGAGCCTTTGTACTGGCTGTTTCTCCCCTTTGCAGATGTTCCCTCTTCATCTGTGACTCTAAGTATCCTTGTCAAGTATCCTTGACTTGCTTCTTAGCAAGACTCTCCTGTGGGAGACCCAGCCAGGTCCCTTCTCTCCAATTCCCCTCCCCACCCCTGGCTACTAGAATCTCTCTCCCTCCCAACTTCTAGAACCTCCCCCAGCTGCTAGAACCCCCCCAGAAGCTCCCTTCCAAGCTGGTACTTATGCATACACATGTGCCCCCATTAGACAGGGAGAGTTTTAAAGGCAGGGACCCTTCTTTGGTCCCTAGCACTTGGCTAGCACTGTATCTAGTACATGGTATGGTGTGGGGGGCGGGAGGCGGGGTTTGTGATGATGCTTAGCTGGCTTGGCTTAGGTAGATGCCATATTAGGTAATGTTTTGATATTTGAATTGTGATTGGGTATGCAGGTTGGGGGAGGCGGGGCGTGAGGTATATATTCTCTAGTATATCCGGGTGGGAGAAGAAGAAGGAACGGGATGTAGCAGCCTGGCAATAAACACCCCTTAGAAA